>JAACNH010000212.1:258258-290069 GCA_019447015.1 Hymenochirus boettgeri
TTTGGCAGCAGGAAACGGGGGTAATGTCCATTGTTGGTGTTGCTATAGCTGCCAAATGCTAGCAGAGAGGAGGTGAGTCAACTTCATATGCAGTTGGCAAGGGCGCATGTTTTGGGGAGGGTGCTCATTATGGGGGACTTAATATCCCTGACATTGAGTTGTAGTGTACTCATTATGGGGGACTTTAATTACCTGGACATTGATTGGTGTATGTTACTCATTATGGGGGACTTTAACTTACCCTGACATTGATTGTGTAGTGTACTCATTATTGGGGACTTTATATTGACCCTGACACTGATTGGTGTAGTGTGCTCATTATGGGGACTTTAATTACCCTGACATTGATTGGTGTGTGTACTCATTATGGGGGACTTTTAATTACCCTGACACTGATTGGTGTAGTGTGCTCATTATGGGGGACTTTAATACCCTGCATTGATTGGTGGTAGTGTACTCATTATGGGGGACTTAATTACCCTGACACTGAGTTGGTGTAGTGTGCTCATTATGGGGGACTTTAATTACCCTGACTTGATTGGTGTAGTGGCCCATTGGGGGACTTAATTACCTAGGACCTTGTGGTGTAGTGGTGCCCATTATGGGGACTTTAATTACCCTGACATGATTGTGTAGTGTGCCCATTAGGGGGACTTAATTACCCTGACATTGATTGGTGTAGTGTACCCTTATGGGGGACTTTAATTACCCTACATTGATTGGTGTAGTGTACTCATATGGGGGACTTAATTACCCTGACATTGATTGGTGTGTGCCATTATGGGGGGATTTAATTACCCTGACATTGATTGTGTAGTGTACTCATTATGGGGGACTTTAATTACCCCTGACATTGATTGTGTAGTGTACTCATTATGGGGACTTTAATTACCCTGCTAATGTGGTGTAGTGTGCTCCTATTATGGGGGACTTTATTACCCTGACATTGATTGGTGGAGTGTAACTCATTATGGGGGACTTTAATTACCCTGACATTGATTGGTAGTGTGCTCATTATGGGGGACTTATTACCCTGACATTGATTGGTGTAGTTGTACTCATTCTGGGCGAGTTGTATTACCCTGACATTGATGGTGTAGTGTACTCATTATGGCGACTTTAATTACCCTGACATTAATTGGTGTAGTGTACTCATTATGGGGGACTTTACCCTGACATGATTGGTGTAGTGGATCATTATGGGGGACTTTTATTACCTGACATTGACATTGATGGTGTAGTGTGCTCATTATGGGGGACTTTATTACCCTGACATTGATGGGTGTAGTGTACCATTATGGGGACTTAATTACCCTGACATTGATTGGTGTAGTGTACTCATTAGGGCGATTGTATTACACCCTGACATTGATTGGTGTAGTGTACTCATTATGGGCGCAGTTAATTACCGACATTAATTGGTGTAGTGTACTCATTATGGGGGATTTACCCTGACATTGATGGTGTGTGTGATCATTATGGGGGACTTTAATTACCCTGACATTGACATAATTGGTGTAGTGTACCCATTATGCGGGTGACTTTAATTACCTGACATTGATGGTGTAGTGTACTCATTGGGGGACTTTAAGTACCCTGACATTGATTGGTGTAGTGTACTCATTAGGGGGGACTTTAATTACCCTGACATTGATTGGTGTAGTGTACTCATTATGGGGGACTTTACCCTGACATGATTGGTGTAGTGTGATCATTATAGGCGACTTTCATTACCTGACATTGACATTGATGGTGGAGTGTATCATTATGGGGGACTTTAATTACCCCTGACATTGATTGGTGTAGTGTACTCATTATGGGGGACTTTAATTACCCTGACATTGATTGGTGCTAGTGTACTCATTATGGGGGACTTTAATTACCCTGACATTGATTGATGGAGTGTGCTCATTAGGGGATTTAATTATCCTGACATTGATTGGTGGAGTGTCTCATTATGGGGGGACTTTAATTACCCTTGACATTGATTGGTGTAGTGTACTCATTATGGGCGACTTTATTACCCTGACATTGATTGGTGAGTGTTCTTCATTATGGGCGACTTTAATTACCCTGACATGATTGGGTGTTAACATTATGGGGACTTTAATTACCCTGACATTGATTGGTGTAGTTGTACCACTTATGGGACTTTAATTACCCTGACATTGATTGGTGTAGTGTACTCATTATGGGCGACTTTAATTACCCTGACATTAATTGGTGTAGTGTACTCATTATGGGGGATTTAATTACCCTGACATTATTGAGTGTAGTGTGCTTCATTATGGGGGACTTTAATTACCCTGACATTGACATTGATGGTGTAGTGTTCTCATTATGGGGGACTTTAATTACCCTGAATTGATTGGTGTAGTGTGTCCATTATGGGGACTTAATAATACCTGACATTGATTGGTGTAGTGTACCATTATGGGGGACTTTAATTACCCTGACATTGATTGGTGGAGTGTGGCTCATTATGGGGACTTTAATTCCCTGACATGATTGGTGTAGTGTACTCTTATGGGGACTTTAATTACCCGACATTGATTGGGGAGTGTGCTCATTATGGGGGACTTTAATTACCCTGACATTGATGGGTTGTAGTGTACTCATTATGGGCGACTTGATTTACCGACATTGATTGTGTGTGTGACTCATTTGGGATTGTATTACCCTGACATTGATGGTGTGTACTCATTATGGGCGATTGTATTACCCTGACATTGATTGTGTAGTGTACTCATTATGGGCGACTTTAATTACCCTGACATTGATTGGTGTAGTGTGATCATTATGGGGGACTTTAATTACCCTGACATTGATTGGTGTAGTGTGCCCATTATGGGGGACTTTAATTACCCTGACATTGATTGGTGTAGTGTACTCATTATGGGGGACTTAATTACCCTGACATTGATTGGTGTAGTGTTACTCATTAGTGGGCGATGTATTTACCCTGACATTGATGGTGAGTGTACTCATTATGGGCGACTTTAATTACCCTGACATTAATGGTGTAGTGTACTCATTATGGGGACTTTACCCTGACATTGATTGGGGTAGTGTGCTCATTATGGGGGACTTTAATTACCCCTGACATTGATTGGTGTAGTGTGCCATTATGGGGGACTTTAATTACCACTGCACATTGATTGGTGTAGTGTACCATTATGGGGACTTTATATTACCCTGACATTGAGGTGTAGTGTACTCATTATGGGGACTTTTAATTACCCTGACATTGATTGGTGTAGTGTACTCATTATGGGGACTTTAATTACCCTGAATTGATTGGTGTAGTGTACCCATTATGGGGGGACTTCATTACACCTGACATTGATTGGTGTAGTGTACTCATTATGGGGACTGATTACCCGACATTGATTGGTGTAGTGTTACTCATTATGGGGATTTAGATTACCCTGAATGATGGTGTAGTGTAATCATATGCGTGTATTTACCTGACATGCTGATTGGTGTAGTGTACTCATTATGGGCGACTTTATTACCCTGACATTTATTGGTGTAGTGTACTCATTATGGGGGACTTATTACCATGACATTGATGGTGTAGGTGATCCATTATGGGGACTTTAATTACCCTGACATTGACATTGATGTGTAGTGTACTCATATGGGGGACTTTAATTACCCTGATGATTGTGTAGTGTGCTCATTATGGGGGACTTTAATTACACCTGACATTGTGGTGTAGTGTGCTCATTATGGGGACTTATATTACCCTGAATTGATGGTGTAGGTACCATTATGGGCGACTTTATTACCCTGACATTGATTGGTAGTGTACTCATTATGGGCGTACCTTTAATTACCCTGACATATGGTTAGTGTACTCATTATGGGGAATTACCCTGACATTGATGTGTAGTGTATCATTATGGGGACTTTAATTACCCTGACATTGATTGGTGTAAGTGGTTCTCATTATGGGGATTTCACCCTGACATTGATGGTGTATGTGATCATATGGGGACTTTATTTACCCTGACATTGATTGGTGTAGTGTGCCCATTATGGGGGACTTTAATTACCCTACATTGATTGGTGGTGTCCCATAGGGGGACTTTAATTACCTGACATCTGATTGTGTAGTGTACTCATTATAGGCGACTTTAATACCCTGACATTGAATTGATTGGTGGAGTGTACTCATTATGGGGGACTTTAATTACCCTGCATTGTTGGTGATGTGTACTCATTATGGGGACTTTAATTACCCTGACATTGATGTGGTGTAGGTTACTACATTATGGGGACTTTATTACCTGACATTGATTGGTGTAGTGTACTCATTATGGGTGATTGTATACCCTGACATTGATTGGTGTAGTGTACTCATTATGGGTGATTGTATTACCCTGACATTGATGGTGTAGTGTGTACCATTATGGGCGACTTTAATTACGCTGACATTAATTGGTGTAGTGTACTCATTATGGGGGACTTTATTACCCTGACATTGATTGGTGTGTGTGCTCATTAGGGGGACTTTAATTACCCTGACATTGACATTGATTGGTGTAGTGTGCTCATTATGGGGACTTTAATTCCCTGACATTGATTGGTTGTAGGTGCTCATTATGGGGGACTTTAATTACCCTGACATTGATTGGTGTAGTGTGCTCATTATGGGGGACTTATTACCCTGACATTGATTGGTGTAGTGTCTCATTTGGGCGTATTGTTTACCCTGACATGATGGTGTAGTGTACTCATTATGGCGACTTTAATACCTGACATAATGGTGTAGTGTCTCATTATGGGGACTTTACCCTGACATTGATGGTGTAGTGTGATCATTATGGGGGACTTTAATTACCCTGACATTGATTGGTGTAGTGTTCTCATTATGGGGACTTTACCCTGCATTGATTGGTGTAGTGTGATCATATGGGGGACTTTAATTACCCTGACATTGATTGGTGTAGTGTGCCCATTATGGGGACTTTAATTACCCTGACATTGATTGGTGTAGTGTACTCATTATAGGCGACTTTAATTCCCCGACATTGAATTAGGTGGAGTGTACTCATTAGTGGGGACTTTAATACCCTGACATTGATTTGGTGTAGTGTACCATTATAGGCGACTTTAATTACCCTGACATGACATTGATTGGGAGTGTACTCATTATGGGGGACTTAATTACCCTGACATTGATTGGTGTAGTGTTCTCATTATGGGGACTTAATTACCCTGACATTGATTGGTGTAGTGTACTCATTATGGGCGACTTTAATTACCCTGACATTGATTGGTGTATGTACTCATTATGGCGACTTTAATTACCCTGACATGATGGTGTAGTGTACTCATTATGGGTGATTGTATTACCTGACATTGATGGGGAGTGTACTCATTATGGGGCGATTTAATTACCCTGACATTAATTGGTGTAGTGTACTCATTATGGGGGACTTTAATTACCCTGACATTGATTGGTGTAGTGTGCTCATTATGGGGGACTAATTACCTGACATTGACATTGATGGTTAGTGTGTGCTCATTATGGGGGACTTTAATTACCCTGACATTGATTGGTGTGTGTGCTCATTATGGGGGACTTAATTACCCTGACCTTGATTGGTGTAGTGTACCCATTATGGGGGACTTTAATTACCCTGACATTGATTGGTGTAGTGTGCCATTATGGGGGACTTTATTACCCTGACTTGATTGTGTAGTGTACTCATTATGGGGACTTTACTACCCTGACATTGATTGGTGTAGTGGCCTCATTATGGGGACTTAATTACCCTGACATTGATTGGTGTGTGCTCATTATGGGGCTTTAATTACCCTGACCTGAGTTGGTGTAGTGTACTCTTATGGGCGACTTTATTACCCTGACATTTGATTGGTGTAGTGTACTCATTATGGGTGATTGTATTACCCTGCATTGATTGGTGTAGTTAACTCTTATGGGCGACTTTACTTACCCTGACATTATTGGTGTAGTGTACTCATTATGGGGGACTTTAATTACCCTGACATTGATTGGTGTAGTGTCTCATTATGGGGGACTTTAATTACCCTGACATTGATTGGTGAGTGGTACTCATTATGGGAGACTTTAATTACCTGCATTGATTGGTGGAGTGTCTCATTATGGGGACTTTAATTACCCTGACAGTGATTGTTGTAGTGTACTCATTATGGTGCGACTTTTATTTACCGACATTGATTGGTGTAGTGTACTCATTATGGGCGATTGTATTACCCTGACATTGATGTGTAGGTGTACTCATTATGGGGATGTAATTACCCTGACATTTGGTGTAGTGTACTCATATGGGCGACTTTATACCCTGACATTAATTGTGTAGTGTACTCATATGGGGGCACTTACCCTGACATTGATTGGTGTAGTGTGATCATTATGGGGGACTTTAATTACCCTGACATTGACATTGATTGGTGTAGTGTGCTCATTATGGGGGACTTTAATTACCCTGACATTGATTGGTGTAGTGTGTCTTATGGGGGACTTTACCCTGACCATTGATTGGTGAGTGTACCCATTATGGGGACTTTAATTACCCTGACATTGATTGGTGGAGTGTCCCATATGGGGGACTTTAATTACCCTGACATTGATGGTGTAGTGTGCTCATTATGGGGGACTTTAATTACCCTGACATTGTTGGTGTAGTGTTACTCATTATGGGGACTTTAATTACCCTGACATTGATTGGTGTAGTGTGCTCTACTTATGGGGGACTTTAATTACCCTGAATTGATTGGTGTAGTGTCTCATTATGGGGGACTTTAATTACCCTGACATGATTGGTGTAGTGTTCTCATTATGGGGGACTTTAATTACCTGACATGATTGGTGTAGGTACTCATATGTGGCGACTTTAATTACCCTGACATTGAGTGGTGTAGTGTACTCATTATGGGCGACTTTAATTACCCTGACATTGATTGGGTAGTGTACTCATTATGGGTTGTATACCCTGACATTGATGGTGGTGTACTTCATATGGCGACTTTAATACCTGACATTATTGGTGTAGTGTATCATTTGGGGACTTAATTACCTGACATTGATTGGTGTAGTGTGCTCATTATGGGGGACTTTAATTACCCTGACATTGATTGGTGTAGTGTACTCATTATGGGAGACTTTAATTACCCTGACATTGATTGGGGAGTGTGCTCATTATGGGGGACTTTAATTACCGACTTGGATTTGTGTAGTGTCTCATTAGGCGACTTTAATTAACCGACATTGATTGGTGTAGTGTACTCATTATGGCGATTGTATTACCCTGACATTGATTGGTGTATGTACTCATATGGCGGATTGGTATTACCCTGACATTGATGGTGTAGTGTACTCATTATGGGACTTTAATTACCCTGACATTGATTGGTGTAGTGTATCATTATGGGCGACTTTAATTACCCTGACATTAATTGGGTGTAGTGTCTCATTATGGGGGACTTTACCCTGACATTGATTGGTGTAGTGTGATCATTATGGGGTGACTTTAATTACCCTGACATTGCATTGATTGGTGGTGTGCTCATTATGGGGGCCTTTAATTACCCTGACATTGACATTGATGGTGTAGTGTGCTCATTATGGGGACTTTAATTCCCTGACATTGACATGATTGGTGTAGGTGCTCATATATGGGGACTTTAATACCCTGACATTGATTGGTGTAGTGTGCTCATATGGGGGGACTTTAATTACCCCTGACATTGACATTGATTGGTGTAGTGTACCATTATGGGGCTTATTACCCTGACATTGACATTGATTGGTGTAGTGTGCTCATTATGGGGGACTTTAATGTACCCTGACATTGATTGGTGTAGTGTGCTCATTAGGGGACTTTAATTACCTGACATTGATTGGTAGTGTACCCATTATGGGGGACTTTAATTACCCTGACATTGATTGGTGGAGTTTACTCATTATGGGGGACTTTAATTACCCTGACATTGTTGGTGTAGTGTCCCATTATGGGGACTTTAATTACCCTGACATTGATTGTGTAGTGTGTCTCATTATGGGGGACTTTAATTACCCTGACATTGATTGGTGTAGTGTATCATTATGGGGGCTTTAATTACCCTGACATTGATGGTGTAGTGTACTCATTAGGGCGACTTTAATTACCCTGACAGGATTGGTGTAGTGTACGTCATGGGGCGCACTTTAATTACACCTGACATTGATTGGTGTTAGTGTACTCAATTATGGGCGATGTATTACCCTGACATATTGGTGTAGTGTACTCATTATGGGGGACTTTAATTACAACTGACATTGATTGTGTAGTGTGCTCATTAGGGGACTTTAATTACCCTGACATTGATTGGTGTAGTGTACCCATTATGGGGGACTTTAACCCTGACATTGATTGGTGGAGGTACCCATTAATGGGGGACTTTAATTAACCCTGACATTGATTGGTGTAGTGTGCTCGTATGGGGGACTTTTAATTACCTGACATTGATTGGTGTAGTGTGCTTATTGGGGGACTTTAATTACCCTGACATTGATTGGTGGAGTGTACTCATTATGGGGGACTTTAATTCCCTGACATTGATTGTGTAGTGTGCTCATTATGGGGGACTTTAATTACCCTGACATTGATTGGTGGTGTGTGCTCATTATGGGGACTATAATTACCCTGACATTGATTGGTGTAGTGCGCTCATTATGGGGGACTTTAATTACCCTGACATTGATTTGGTGTAGTGTACTCATTATGGGGGACTTTAAATTCCCTGCACATTGATTGGTGTAGTTACGTCCATTATGGGCGACTTTAATTACCCTGACATTGATTGGTGTAGTGTACTCATTATGGGCGATTGTATTACCCTGACATTGATTGGTGTAGTGTACCTCTTATGGGCGACTTTATATTACCCTGAAATTAATTGGTGTAGTGTACTCATTATGGGGGACTTTAATTACCCTGACATTGATTGGTGTAGTGTGCTCATTATGGGGACTTTAATTACCCTGACATTGATTGGTGTAGTGTACTCATTATTGGGGACTTTAATTACCCTGACATTGATTGGGTGTGTACTCATTATGGGGGACTTAATTACCCTGACATTGATTGGTGTAGTGTACTCATTAGGGGACTTAATTACCCTGACATTGATTGGTGTAGTGTACTCATTATGGGGAGACTTTAATACCCTGACATTGATTGGGGAGTGTGGCTCATTATGGGGGATTTTAATTACCCTGACATTGATTGGTATAGTGTACTCATATGGGGACTTTAATTACCCTGACATTGATTGGTATATGTGCTACCATTATGGGGGACTTTAATTACCCTGACTTGATGGTATAGTGACTCATTATGGGGACTTTAATTACCCTGACATTGATTGGTGTAGTAAGTACTCATTATGGGGGGACTTTAATTACCTGACATTGATTGGTGTAGTGTGCTCATTATGGGGGACTTTAATTACCCTGACATTGATTGGTGTAGTGTACTCATTATGGCCGACTTTAAGTACACCTGACACTTGATTGGTGTAGTGTACTCATTATGGGCGACTTTAATTACCCTGACATTATTGGTGTAGTGTACTCTTATGGGCGATTGTATTACCCTGACATTAAGGTGTAGTGTACTCATTAGGGGGACTTTAATTACCCTGACATTGAATTGATGGTGTAGTGTGCTCATTATGGGGGACTTTATTACCCTGACATGGATTGGTGTTAGTGTACTCATTATGGGACTTTAATTACCTGACATTGATTGGTGGAGTGTGCTCATTATGGGGGACTTTAAATTACCCTGAATTGATTGTGTAGTGTACTCATTATGGGGACTTTAATTACCCTGACATTGATTGTGTAGTGTACTCATTATGGGCGACTTTAATTACCCTGACATTGATTGGTGTAGTGTAACTCATTATGGGCGATTGTATTACCCTGACTGATTGGTGTAGTGGTGATCATTATGGGGACTTTAATTACCCTGACATTGAATTGATTGGTGTTAGTTGCTCATTAGGGGGACTTTAATTACCCTGACATTGGATTGGTGTAGTGTGCTCATATGGGGGACTTTAATTACCCTGAATTGATTGGTGTAGTGTACCTTTATGGGGACTTTAATTACCCTGACATTGATTGGGTGGAGTGTACCCCATATGGGGAATTTAATTACCCTGACATTGATTGGTGTAGTGGTACTCTACTTATTATGGGGACTTTAATTACCCTGACATTGATGGTGTAGTGTACTCATTATGGGGACTTTATTACCCTGACATTGATTGGTGTAGTGTACTCATTAGGGGGACTTTATTACCACTGACATTGATTGGTGTAGTGTACTCATTATGGGGGACTTTAATTACCCTGACATTGATTGGTGTAGTGTACTCATTATGGGGGACTTTAATTACCCTGACATTGATTGGTGTAGTGTACTCATTATGGGGACTTTACTTACCCTGACATTGATGGTGGAGTGGTGCTCATTATGGGGGACGTTAATTACCCTGACATGATTGGTGTAGTGTGCTCATTATGGGGACTTTAATTACCCTGACATTGATTGGTGTAGTGTGACTCATATGGGGGACTTAATTAACCCTGACATTATTGGTGTAGTGTGTACTCATTAATGGGGGACTTTAATTACCCTGACATGATTGGTGTAGTGTACTCATTATGGGGACTTTAATTACCCTGACATGATTGGTGTAGTGTACTCTATTGGGCGACTTTAATTACCCTGAACATTGATTGGTGTAGTGTACTCATTGATGGGCGACTTTAATTACCCTGACATTGATTGGTGTAGTGTACTCATTATGGGCGACGTAATTACCCTGACATGATTGGTGATGTACCATATGGCGATTTTTACCCTGACATTATGGTGGTGTACTCATTATGGGGGACTTTAATTACCCTGACATTGATGGTGTAGTGTTCATTATGGGGGACTTAATTACCCTGGACATTGATTGGTGTAGTGTGCTCCATTATGGGGGGACTTAATTACCCTGACATTGATTGGTGGAGTGTACCCATTATGGGGGACTTTAATACCCTGACATTGATGGTGAGTGTGCTCATTATTGGGGACTTTAATTACCCTGACATTGATTGGTGTAGTGTCTCATTTGGGACTTTAATTACCTGACATTGATTGGTAGTGTACTCATTCTGGGGACTTTAATTACACTGACATTGATTGGTGGAGTGTACTCATTATGGGGGACTTTAAGTACCCTGACATTATTGGTGTAGTGTACTCATTATGGGGGACTTTAATTACCCTGACATTGATGGTGGAGTGTTACTCATTTGGGGGGCTTTAATTCCCTAATGATGGTGTGGTACTCATATGGGACTTAACTTACCCTGACATTGACTGGTGTAGTGGAACTGCCATCACAGTAAAGGACGATGAGTTCCTGATTTTGCTGCAGGATAATTCTCTCTTACAGGTGGTTGAGGTTTCTACCAGAAGATGAGCTCTGTTGGATCTGGTAATATCTAACATCGTGGAGCGCATTATAGATTATAAAGGTACTGGAGGCTTAGGGAAAAGTGTTATTAGTGCATGTGTAATCGAAAGGAAAAGTTGCGCTGGGGTTAAGACTTCATTTCAGGAAAGCAATTTTCATAGGTTAAAAGCAGCTCTTCAGAATGTCAACTGGATAAGTTTATCAGTAAAGGTACTGAACAGAGTGGACTGTGTTCAGGGATTTTAAGCCAGTTCTCATCTAAATTTATACCCTTGGGGAAATAATGTAATAAATAAATCCGTGCCCATGTGGCTGAATTCTGTGTAAAGAGGCAAATGAAAGAAGAAAAGGGCATTTAAAAACCTTAAGCAGAGGGAACGGAAAGGGCCTTTAGGGAGTATAAAAACGTTAACAAGGAGTGTAAGAAACAATCAAACTAGCTAAATTAATAATGAAGTTAGGATAGCTGAACAAAGCATCACTAAGCCTAAACATTTTTTTAAGTATATTAATAGTAAGAAGATGTGGACTGAGAATGTGGCAACCATTAATTAATGTGGGATAAGTTAGTTACGAGGATGGCGATAAAGCAAATGTTCTTGAATAATTTTTCCCTCTGTTATCACTATAGAAATCAAGTACAGATATCCATAGAGTATAGTAGCAATGGTATAAAAGATTAAGTGCACTGAGGATAGGTACAGAAAGAACTAATAAGGTTAATATTATAAATCTCCTGACCGATAAAATACAATCCTCGGGATGCTTTAGTATGTAACCAGCATGGATAGGGAGGAATAATCTTGTCAAACTAACTTGCTTGGCTTTATGAGGAAGTAAGTAGAAATTTAGACTCTGGTTATAGCAGTAGTGTAGTTTAATTGGATTTTGCAAAGGCTTTTGATACGTCCCCCATAGGCGACTAATGAAAAGACTAAGGTCTGTTGGTCTGGGGAGTCACATTTGTACGGAATGAAAAATTGGTTAATGAATAGGATGCAGAGAGTAGTTGTTAATGGGGCTTCATCAATATCAGGGCCGTCTCTTCGTACCTGAAAAAAAAATCCCAAAAGACTGCCTCTCCCTTGGGTGGTTTTATATTGGTAAGTGGGCGATGCTTTACCTGGAAGGGGGTGTGGCTTTCCACGAAAGTTGGAGGGGCTTTAACAGGTAAATAATGCCCACAGGACGGTAACTGATGCCCACAGTGACTGGTAACTGAATTGCCACTCAGAGGGAGGGGCGGGTCGTACCTGCATTCTGTTGTGCCAATAAATGTCAATGGCTTCCCCCGCTATTTAAGTGACAGTGCCTCCCGAAAATACGTGTTTTTTTACAAATGGCATTTATGGGCCACCCTGGCATCTGGGCTTAGGTTCAAAAACTGCTGACTCCCACACAGGGTGCCGCTCTGTAATGTGCTTCACCTTGCCTCATTAGAGAGGCGTCCTATATCGATATGGACTGAACGGCTGGTTCGTGGTAACCCGGGGTAATGTACAGTGAACGCTGAGCATAGTAAGACACAAGGGGTGTTTACACTAAGGATGATGGGAAGTGTAGTTCTGCAATGTCATTAACGTTATCCATGTGGACGAGTAAGATCTGAGCATGAGAGGTGTAGGAGTGCCACACTGATTGGTTGCATGGTAGGTCCTGCAACAGATCATGTACATCCTGTAATCCAGCTGCTGCAGAAAAACTACATCTCCCGGCATCCCCCACTGGCCATTTCCCAGTCAGTCTCACCGCCCCGATGGCCGGCATCCTCGGATGGCATTGTGGGTAATGGCCGTCAGATATCCATCATTCCGCACACACCGAGTTCCGGTTCACCAGCCCTGGAGGGGGGCAGGCCCGAGCCTCGTCCGGTAACCAACCCATAACGACCGTCTGCAAGGACACCGCGTACCGCACCACGTGACAGGAAAACTGGGGGAGGAAGTGAAAGCCATTGGACTAAGGGAAAGAAATCTGCACCCATTAGGGCGGGGCCAAGGGTTCCTGTAGAAGACTTCCCGAGAACTACAACTCCAGAATGCAATGGAAAGTTTTGCTCTTATGATTGAGTGTGGATAATTATAACAGTAATGTAGTGATAATAGTGATTCCTAGTTATATTATTTATTGTTAGTTGTTTTACAGCACTGTGTAGAAAATCCAATCACAATATACTGTTAAATGGGTCAGTCCAGTCAGAATGTCATTCTATCATTACATGGACCCAGTAGTCATATCGACCACACCCATTATTTCTAATCCACACCATTACTCTAAAACCACCAAACATTAATCCCCGCTCATTACTCTAATCCTGACCAACATTATCTAATCCTCACCCCAACATTATTAATCCACACCCAACATATTCAATCCCCACCCAACATTACTCTAATCCCGACAAACACATTACTAATCCCCGCCCAACATTATCTAATTCCCGCCCAACATTATCTAATCCCCAACCAACATTATCTATCCCACCCATTACTCTAAACCCACCAAACCATTAATCCCCACCATTACTCTAATCCCTGCCAACATTATCTAATCCCCACCCCAACATTACTCTAATCCCCAACCAACTTATCTAATCCCCACCCATTACTCTAACCCACCAAACATTAATCCCCACCCATTACTCTATCCCTGCCCAACATTATCTAATCCCCACCCCAACAATTATCTAATCCCCGACCAACATCATCTAATCCCCACCCCAACATTACTCTAATCCCCACCCATTACCTAACCACCAAACATTAATCCCCGCTCATTACTCGAATCCCTGCCCAACATTACTCTAATCCCACCCCAACATTATCTAATCCCCACCCCAACATTACTCTAATCCCCACCATTACTCTAAACCCACCAACATTAATCCCCGCCATACGCTAATCCCTGCCAACATTATCTAATCCCCACCCCAACATTACTCTAATCCCTTCCAACATTATCTAATCCCCGCCCAACTTATCTAATCCCCCCCCAACATTACTCTAATCCCCACCAATTACTCTAACCCACCCAAACATTAATCCCCGCCCATTACTCTAATCTCTGCCCAACATTATCTAATCCCCACCCCAAAATTACTCTAATCCCTGACCAACATTATCTAATCCCCACCCCAACATACTCTAATCCCTGCCAAAATTATCTAATCCCCACCCCAAAACTACTCATCCCCGCCCAACATTATCTAATCCCCACCCCAACATTACTCTAATCCCCACCATTACTCTAAAACCACCAAACATTAATTCCCGCCATTACTCTATCCCTGCCCAACATTATCTAATCCCCTCCCCAACATACTTATATCTACTGCCAAATATCTAATCCCCACCCCAACATTATCTAATCCCCACCCCAACATTACTCTAATCCCCACCCATTACTCTAAACCCACCAAACATTAACCCCGCCCATTACTCTAACCCCTTCCCAACATTATCTAATCCCCGCCCAACTTTACTCTAATCCCCCACCCCAACTAGGGTTCTATCCTATAGACCCAACATTACTCTAATCCCGCGCCTTTTACTCTAATCCCAGCCCAAGATTATCTAATCCCCACCCATTACTCTAAACCGACCCAGCATTACTCTAATCTCCGCCCAACATTATCTAATCCCCACCCATAACTCTTATCCCTGCCAACATTATCTAATCCTTACCCAACATTACTCAAATCCCCACCTCAACATACCGAATCCCCACCCCAACTAGGGTCCTACCTTATAGACCCAACATTACTCTAATCCCCACCCCAACTAGCGTTCTACTCTAGACAAAATATTTCAATAATCCTCACCCAACTAGCGTCCTGACCTATAGAACCAACATTACTCTAATCCCCACACTAGGGTCCTACCCTATAGACCCAACATTACTCTAATCCCAAAACTAGGGTCCTACCTATAGACCAACATTACTCTAATCCCCCAACTAGGGTCCCACCTATAGACCCAACATTACTCTAATCCCCACCATTACTCTAATCCCCACCCCAACATTACTCTTATCCCACCCAACTAGTGTCCTACCTATAGACAAAATATTACTATATCCTCACCCAACTAGGGTCCTACCCTATAGACCCAACATTGCTCTAATCACCACCCAACTAGTGTCCTACCCTATAGACAAAATATATACTGTAATCCTCGCCCAACTAGCGTCCTTCCCTATGACCCAACATTAATCTAATCCCCATAACTAGGGTCCTACCCTATAGACAACTTTGCTCTAATCCCCACCCAACTAGTGTCCTATCCTATAGACAAAATATTACTATAATCCCCACCCCAATAGGGTCCTACCCTATAAACCCAACATTACTCTAATCCCCACCCCAACTAGGGCCCTACCCTATAGACCCAACATTCCTTTAATCCCCACCCAACTAGTGTCCTACCCTATAGACCCAACATTACTCTAATTCCCACCCCAACTTGGGTCCTACCCTTTAGACCCAACATTACTCTAATCCCCACCCCAACTAGGGTCCTACCCTATAGACCCAACATTCCTTTAATCCCCACCAACTAGTGTCCTGCCCTATAGACCCAACATTACTCTAATCCCCACCCCAACTAGGGTCCTACCCTATAGACCCAACATTCCTTTAATCCCCACCCAACTAGTGTCCTGCCCTATAGACCCAACATTACTCTAATCCTCACCCCAACTAGGGTCCTACCCTGTAGACAAAATATTACTATAATCCTCACCCAACTAGCGTCCTGCCCTATAGACCCAACATTACTCTAATCCCCACAACTAGGGTGCTACCCTACAGACCCACCATTACTCTATCTCCACCCAACAAGTGTCCTACGCTATAGACCAACATTACTCTAATACCACAAACTAGTGTCTTGCCCTATAGACCAACATTACTCTAATCCCACAACTAGGTTCTACCCAATGACCCAAATTACTCAATCCCACCCCAACTAGGGTTTACCCTATAGACCCAACTACTACTACCCCACCACACAACTAGGGTCCTACCCTATAGACACCCAACATTACAAATCCCCACCCAACTAGTGCCCTTTCCTATACACCCAACCTTACTCTAATCACCACCCAGTGCCTGTCCTATAGACCCAATATTACTCTAATCCCCACCAAGCATTACTCAAATCTCTACCCAACATTACTCTAATCCCAAAACTAGTGTCTTTCCCTATAGACCCAAAATTACTCTAATCCCCACAACTAGGGTTCCCCTATAGACCCAACATTACTCGAATCCCCACCACAACTAGGGTCCTACCCTATAGACCCAACATTACAAATCCCCACCCAACTAGTGCCCTTTCATATACACCAACATTACTCTGATCCCACCAAATAGTGTCCGCCACTATAGACCCAACATTACTCTAATCCCACCCAATAGTGGTCCTACCTTATAGACAAACATTACTCTAATCCCCACCCAACTAGTGCCCTACCCTATAGACAAAACATTACTCTAATCCACACCCAACTAGTGTTCCTACCCCATAGACAAAAACATTACTATAAAACACCACCCAGTGTCCTACCTTATAGACCCAACATTACTCTAATCCCCACCCAACATACTCTAATCTCTACCCAACCATTACTCTATATACCACTTAACTAGTGTCCTACCCTGTAGACCCAACATTACTCTATCCCCACCCCAACTAAGGTCCTACCTATAGACCACACATTACTCTAATCCCCACCCCAACTAGGCCCTAACCTATAGACCCAACATTACTCTAATCCCCACCCCAACTTGGGTCCTACCCTTTAGACCCAACATTACTCTAATCCCACCCCAACTAGGGTCCTACCCTATAGACCCACACATTACTTTAATCACCACCCACTAGTGTCCTGCCATAAGACCCAACATTACTCTAATCCCCACCCCAACTAGGGTCCTACCCTGTAGACAAAATATTACATAATCTCACCCAACTAGCGTCCTGCCCTATGACCCAACATTACTCTAATCCCACAACTAGGGTGCTACCCTACAGACCACCATTACTCTATACTCCACCCAACAAGTGTCCTACGCTATAGACCCAACATTACTCTAATCCCCACCCCAACTTGGGTCCTACCCTTTAGACCCAACATTACTCTAATCCCCACCCCAACTAGGGTCCTACCCTATAGAACAAATTACTTAATCCCCACCCAACTAGTGTCCTGCCCTATAGACCCAACATTACTCTAATCCCACCCCAACTAGGGTCCTACCCTGTAGACAAATATATATTAATCCTCACCAACTAGCGTCCTGCCCTATAGACCAACATTACTCTAATCCCCACACTAGGGTGCTACCCTACAGACCCACCATTACTCTAATCTCCACCTAACTAGGCCCTACCCTATAGACCCAACATTACTCTAATCCCCCACCACAACTAGGGTCCTGCCCTATAGACCCAACAACTCTAATCCCCACCCCAACTAGGGTCCTACCCTGTAGACAAAATATTACTATAATCCTCACCCAACTAGCGTCCTGCCCTATAGACCCAACATTACTCTAATCCCCACAACTAGGGTGCTACCCTACAGACCCACCATTACTCTAATCTCCACCTAACTAGGGCCCTACCCTATAGACCCAACATTACTCTAATCCCCACCACAACTAGGGTCCTACCCTATAGACCCAACATTTCAAATCCCCACCCAACTAGTGCCCTTTCCTATACACCCAACATACTCTGATCCCCATCAAACTAGTGTCCTGCCCTATAGACCCAACATTACTCTAATCCCCACCCAAATAGTGTCCTACCTTATAGACAAAACATTACTCTAATCCCCACCCAACTAGTGCCCTACCCTATAGACAAAACATTACTCTAATCCACACCCAACTAGTGTCCTACCCTATAGACAAAACATTACTCTAAACACCACCCAGTGTCTACCTTATAGAACCAACATACTCTAATCCCCACCCAACATTACTCTATTCTCACCAACAATTACTCTAATACCCACTTAACTAGTGTCCTACCTGGACCCAACTTACCTGATCCCAACCAACATAGGTGTGTAAAACCCACTTTGATGTTAAGCAGAATCACAATCATATGTTGTGTTGATTCTTTTTTCTATCCCATTAACAGACCTCTCTTACCAATTACCAAAAGGGTGATTGGGCAAAGGCTGTGTGAATTTTTATTCTTACACACCCAAAAACATAACAATCTAGAAAAAGATATGAAAGTATATTTGTAGTCTCTAACCCACAATGACAGTTAAGCTATTTAATTTAAAGTTGAAATAGAGAAGGGCCAACCTATCAGGCCATGTTGACTTAGGGACCTGAAAGGAGAATTATACTCATGCAGTAACCATTCTTTATGGTTCCTCCCACGTCATTGTCACTGACAATTCTTCCATCTCTGACACTGGAGAACAAATGTTAAGGAAGGAGGGAGAAGAAGCTGGAAATTGTTAGGTACAGCCAGAAAGAAGTCAGTTACTATGCGTGTATGATTCTACTTTGCTAGGTAAACACCTACTGAAAAGCTGCATTTTATGCCAAAGACATTTTATGACATTTTCAGTCCCCTTGTAATTTCAGTAGTTTACTCTCCCACATCTTTAATGGTATCTACACACAATGGCTGATTTAGTCTTTACTTTAGTATTAAGGGGGAACTGTGGTCTCCCAACAGTTTTTTTTTAAATGAGAGACCAGTTCCTACCTTTAAAATAAGCCATCAACCACCTCTCTATGGGCTTACAGCCCAAGATATGAGAATCACGATCAGAAAGTTAGGGGTGGGAGGTTCTGAATCTGCGGTCACAATACACTTCCTCCTTTAATTTGTGGTTGGCACATGCTCAGTGGGAGAAGCAGAAGAAACCAGAAAGAGATTGCGTTACAGTGACCTAAGGATGCGTGGGAGGGACCAAGGAGGTTTCAAAGGGACTGCAAGAGTACGGACCATGGGGGCCACAAGAAGGAGAAACAAGAAAAAGGGACAGTCACATGGTTTCAAAGCAGGAAGTGCAGGGGATCTGATGATGGCTACCATATCACACACAAAAATGTAAATAAAAAATATGAAAGTAAATTGCAAAAATCAACAGGAAAGCAATTCCCGTTAATTTACCTAAGTAATTTTTGGACCACAGTACCCTTAAACGCTCTTTGTGATTCCATGTAAACAGGGCGATTGACCATTCACAAAAAAAAAAAGATCTGATTTTTATTAGAAATTTTCTTAGTGACACAAAGATTACAACGCTGCGGGTCTTAGAGTCCTACAGACTGAAAGGTTATAGAGTGGATCGTGCTCTTTCAGTATCTTCTGTATAATGGCAGGTGATCCACTGGGATATCCATATCAAACCAGTAGGGGGGGGACCAATCGGGGTTATTCCATAAAAGTTCTTATCGTTTAAAATGGTGCTAATTTTGCCCCAACCAATCAGATGTTAGCTTTCAAACGTTAAATAAGTTCTGATTGGCTGGGGCAAATTAGCAACACATTTAAACGATAAGAACTTTTATTGAGAAACCCTGATTCTTTTTCTGAATCTTCCTCCATAATCCTACAGGATCCATTCATCCCAATACGACACAACTGCAATTCAGTTTTAAGAATCTTTGGATCTCAGTTCATTGAAGCCATCAGGTTTTCCAAGTCTGGACGAGCCTTAAATCGGATCTGGTAATCTGCTTCCGTGTGCTGGAAAAACAGAAACACAACATTTGTCCGATCAACAATAATAATCACAGATGCAGAGTTTTATCCTTCTGTCACGTTAAATCCATGTTGTTTGCCTGTATGATTTATGTTTTGTTTCTTGCAACAAAGTTCCGAAGCAGCTAAGATTGTCAGATACTTAATACTGTGGTGTCTTCCCATAGCATAGATACATACATGGGGATTCCCAGTACCACCTGGTATTGCTACATTGTGAGTCTCTGTCCCACCAATACCCACTATATGGCCGTCCAGGTAATAAAGGAAGAGAGATCCCTCACACATGCTGCAGTGAATGATTACACAGGTTTACTAATAAATCTCTCCACCTTCCTTTATTACCTGTAGATCACACTCGTGTCTTACCCCCATTACTAGGAACTAGAACTATATTAGATGACGCTCATAGTAAGGGTTCAACTGGTTTTTTATGTTAGAGAATCTTTTGTCACATCTGACACACCGGTATTACATGTAACTACTCCAGTTCTGTGACCTTAAAGGGGAACTGTGGTCTCCATACAATGATCTTTATTAAAAGGCACATTCCTCCCTCTAGAATGACTCCATGATCATACTTCTAGCTTCAGTCTACCCAAAGTTACATCAGTATAAAGGGTGTTTTTTTTCCCTGCTAGTACTGTGATCTGTGACATCACCAGAATTTGGGGTCTGCCACCAAGTTTAAGGTTGGAGCATGCTCACTGCTGGGACAGCATCATCAGCTGTATCACAAGCCCCGCCCCTGAATGTTAATCATTTTCATAGCTAGCACAAGACTGAAAAAAAAATCTTTCCCTAAAAAGTGTCCATAAGTAGAAGGACATAGAATGGAGGCCAGAGGAAATAGCTTCGGCAAAGATCGATTTTAGGGGTTGGGGTCTTACAACGAACATCATGTGACCGCCAGAGACTCGGACAGACAGGACAAACCGGGGACTGTAACTTTACAAGCCTATAAGTTAAGATCCAGAGAAGCTAGAGGATCATCCTTGTTTGAAAGGAATAAAGGAGCTGTTACACAGAGAGCACTTGTATGGAGACCACAGTTACCCTTTAACTGTAAACATTGTGTGGAACATTTCATTGTGTGGATCATTGTGTGTTCAGCAGTTGAAGGGACATTATTCTCAATAGCTGCCAGGTGGATCTTAATTCCCAGGGAGGTAGGATAACTTACCTGCCAGTGCTCCTTTTGTTGCTTCTGAACAGTGGATAGGCGCACTGCTCCGACCTGCCTACAATCTTCTTACAGAGATAGGAGGGACAACCTACCAATCAGCAATACATAAGGCTAGGCATTTTCAATGGGGAAGTGCAGTGGCGAGAATCTATATTAGTCACTCAGTGATGTCACTGAGTGACTTCCTGTCTCCCACTGCAATACAGGGAGAGAGAGTGAAGGGGAGGAGGGAGACAAGAGGAGTGTGGCAATGTGTCTGTGCTGGATTTTTTATTAGGCTGGCCTTTGCATAATATAAGTTCCCTGCTTTCTATATGGTCAGGGAACTCCTTGGTGGCGTATATACTTATATTACACTGTAGGTAGCATATTATCCCTTATAGAATAAATCCACCTGGCAGCTATTGAAATCAATTTGTTTAGTGTCCCTTTAATGTACTTTGTATCAGTATCAACTTATACAGCTGTCCCTTTAGGATTAGAATGTTTGGTTTAAACTAAATCTGCAGCAGAAATGATGTCAGAAACTGAACAGCCAATCAGAATCGGCTGTGATGTACAATGAGAACTTGTAGGAGTCATAGTGACAGAGAAGATAAATACAGGGCAACTGGAAGGATTATATTGGTCGCCTGTGTATTATAGATAGAAAGGTAACCTACCTCCTTTACCAGAAGTTGGACCCCCTCAGGCTGGTTCATCATTAGAATCTCTAGGACCATTGGTGCCAATGTAGCACTTAACCCAGTAACCTGTGAAAGGAACATTAGCAAGTTTAGGGTTCTCTATTGTCCAGTTCACCAATGATAAACAATCACCCATTCCACGTTCACCAGACAGCAAACGTTTGGGGGAACTGTTGTTATTCATAAATATATTAAAGGAACACTAAACTTAAATAACATGTATTTGCCATTCGTTTGTATTATTCACAGGGAGGTGAGAACGCTTATTCCCACCTCCTGTGATAATAGTACGCTCGGGGGACCTGGAACTTACCTTACCAGCCGCTCTGTCCCGACCGCGCGCCCTTAGGCGCATGTGCGCCAATACAAAAGATAGGGCGTTATCCATACCATAGGGAGGTGGGAATAAGCGTTCTCACCTCCCTGTGAATAATAGGATGGCAAATAGTTGTTTTTTAAAGGGGAAGTTCAGTGGAAATACATGTACTTTTCAGAAAAAAGAGCAGTATTTTCCCATCCCAATGACCTTAATCTGACAATTCAGCATGTGGTCGTGTGTATAATAAATGCAACTGAAATTCTGACTTCCTGTTTCAGGACCCCTAGTAGAGACGTTTGGTTTTGCCCTTGACCCAGCATCTGGGTTGATTCAGTTGTCTCAGTAGAGATCTGAGCATGTGGACCCATCCAACAGCCAATCAGTGGAAATAACTGTTAGGAACATTCCAAGCATGTGGTGCATCCTGGGAAGAAGAAGGACCGTTAGAACCTGAAATGTCAGCTTACTAATGTCAACAGCAGGGAACAGCAAGGGTATGAAATCAACTGATTTTTCCAAATGGGAGAGAATATGTAGAATAACTAAGGAGGCTTTACACAAACTATAAGTTTAGTGTTCCTTAAATGCGAAAACACATCTATAATTATTATCAACCTCTCTGTAATTAATTATTATCATACAATTACATAATATGATATCATACCTATTATAATATGATTATAAAATACCTCTCTGATTTTTATTATACATTTCCAGAATATGATTATCATACCTCTCTAGAATATAATTATAAAACTCTCTAAATAAATTGAATACCTAGCCACAATATGATTATATTAACACATCTCAGAATATGATTATTTGAATTTTATATTCCAATAATATCTAGAATGAGTTTTTTTAAAGGGGCAATTATATCACCATTCCCCATGCACCCATTAATAGTACCCAGAGAGAACTAAACCAATAAGTCATCACCCTGGGTACGTTACCGATCAGCTGTTATATTTACATTAGTTTCCTTGCTACACTGGTCTGCTCTGCCCCTTAGCTACTGTCAGTGACAGTCTGAATCTGGCCAATGGGAGGACATGCTTCTTTACAGAGCAAGTATTCTCATTGGCTACATCACAGACTGCAGAGACAAGAGGAGCAGAACAAAGCATACTCCACTGCACAAAAAGCATGCTCCTCAGAGTCCTCCACAAGGACAGGAAAGGGCCCACAGACAGTTCCTACTCTTCACTTTAAACAAGCACTGCAGGGGAACCATTTGGAGCAGAGGAGAAAGGAAAGGATTTTTACCCTACACAGTTGGGCCAGCAGTGGGTAAATGTTAGTTGTGGGGTGATGCCCTTTAAATTCCTAAATCTAAAAATGACGGAATCTGGTTATATTCTACTGCTAAAAATAAAACATAAAAATAGGATGATCCTGGGTGGATTTATAACCCCTAACAAATATATAACCCCCCCTACTTATATTAATAAATATAATAATAATATATATACCCCCCTCTACTTATATTATAAATATTAATAAAAAAAAAACACCCCCCACTTATATAAAAAATAATAAAATAAAAACCCCCCCACTTAATTATAATAATATTAATAATAAATATATATACCCCCCTCTACTTTATTAATAAATATAATAATAAATATATACCCCCCTCTACTTATATTAATAAAAAATAATATATATACCCCATCTTACTTTATATTAATAAATATTATATAATAAATATATATATACCCCCCTCTACTTTAAACCAGCAGAGTTGTGGAGAAATCTGTAGTTTTGCATGTTAAAAAAAATCCTGGTTTCCGTTTCCTCCTTCCCACTGAATAATGATAATACGTTTTGTTATTCAGAGAGAGGACATGGACGGGTCATCCAGTATATAAATGCCAGCTCTGATGAGAGAAGGGTCTAGATACTCTCCCAGTATGAGAAACATGTATCTTCACTGTAACGCCTGTCTCTGTACCGCTGTCTCTGTAACGCTGTCTCTGTAACGCCTGTCTCTGTAACGCCTGTCTCTGTAACGCCTGTCACTGCAATACCAGTCATTCTTACACCTGTCACTGTAACACCTGTCACTGTAACACCTGTCACTGTAACACCTGTCACTGTAACACCTGTCATTGTAACACCTGTCACTGCAATACCCGTCACTGCAATACCCATCACTGTAATACCCGTCACTGTAATACCCGTCACTGCAATACCCGTCACTCTAACACCTGTCACCGTAACACCCGTCATCGTAATACTCATCATTGTAATACTTGTCACCGCAATACCAGTCACTGTAACACCTGTCACTGCAATACCTGTCCTTGTAGCACATGTCACTGTAATACTTGTCATTGTAACACCTGTCACTGTAACACCTGTCACTGCAATACCCGTCATTGTAACACCGGTCACTGTAATACTCTCACTGTCTATGCACACCCCTGTCCTGGCAGCTAAATGGTTAACACTACACCATTCACTCCAGCAACTAACTGGTTAATTAGCATCAGTCCTTCACAAGCAGTTAATTAGCATTAACACTGCACACTCCATTCCAACACATATAAACTTATCAGAGGGAACTGAGATTTTTAGAGCATCAAAGACAAAAATATTCATTTTAGATTTAATATTCCAAAAGGTGGACAGTGCACATAAAAAAAATAAAAATAACATGGTGTTACAATAAAATGACATACAAAGGTACAACAATTTATTAAATAAAAAGGATAAAAATATTCACAGACCCTACTTACTAGAAGAAGTCCTGTATCCAGGGCAGGAAGAAACATTGGGTCCATACACACGGTTTTAGCATGTCCCCTCAGTATGACACAGTTATAGGGGCTACAAGGATTTTTAAACCCCTTGATGAACCACCCCCCTCCTGGCTATGCAACAGGTGGGAGTGTCTAGGAATGTCCAGATTTACGACTAGCCAAAAGCATTCATTCCCCCCTAGTTAGGCGATTCCTATAAATGTAGATATGTACTTTGTATTGGGATATTGACCAAATATTCTCTCCTGTATTAATTATCAATTCCTCAAAACCAAAACATGACCTGTGTGTATCCATATTTCCGAGACATTAATACCTTGGCATGGATAGGTCTCCATGTTGGGTATCATTTTAATGGGCCTACTTTCCCTTTAACAAATATAATATTGGTTTCTGTCTTAACTATTCCAATACCAAAATACATTTTTTCTATGTATGTTGTCCTTAAAATGACCTCTTAAGTACCCACCAGACCCTCAGCTGGAGAGAATTCCAGATATACAAGAAGATCTGGTTCCAGCTTCACTCACTAAATAAACAATAGGACTGTTCCAGGGTGGAATGGCATTTATTGGTTTGCAAGAAGAATTTGGATTTTGCAAAAACCTTGATACGTGCCACATAGGCGACTAATGTATAAACTGAGGACTGTTGGCCTTGAAGAAAACATTTGTTCAGAGAGAGAACTGGTTATTGGACCGCAAACAGAGAGTGGTGGTTAATGGAGCTACATCTATGTGGGCTAAAGTTCTAAGCGGAGTTTCCTCAGGGTTCTGTACTGGGGCCGCGTCTGTTTAATCTGTTTATAAATGACTTAGAAGGGGGCATTGAGAGCAAGGTCTCTGTGTTTGCTGATGACACTAAATTATGCGAGATTTGGAAACTCCAATGATGTGCAAGTGCTGCAAGCAGACCTAGATAGATTATCAAAATGGGCAGCAGATGGCAGATGGGATTAATGTTGATAAATGTAAGGTGATGGATTTGGGATTTAATAATCCCTGTGCCACCTACCCATAATAACTCTGTGTTAAGGGATCTGAAATGGAAAAAGATTTGGGGGTTCTGGTAGATAACAGACTTAGCTAGCAAACATGCCAGGTAGCAACAGCTAGAGCTAGCAAGATTTGTCTTGTATAAAGAGGGATGGAATCAAGAGAGAAAAATATTATTCTCCCTCTTTACAAGGCACTGGTAAGGCCACATTTGGAATATGCGGTGCAGGTTTGGACCCATATACAAAAGGGACATCTTGGAAATTGAGGCGTTCAGAGAAGGGCAACTAAATTAATAAGGGGAATGGAGGGCTTGAATATGCAGGCAGATTAGACAAGTGGGCTGTTTACATTGGAGAAGCGGCGGTTGCGTGGGGACATGATAACCTTATACAAATTATTAATGGCCCATACAGTGAAACTCTCTGGTGCATTGTTCACTAATAGGTATATCCGAGGACTCGTGGACATCCTTTAAGGTTGGAAGAAAAGAAGTTTCATCTTCAAGTTAGGAGAGGTTTCTTTACAGTGAGAACGGTGAAAACTGTGGAACTGTCTTCCAGCAGAGGTGGTAATGGCAAGTTCATAATAACTTTAAAAAAGGCCTGGATAAGTTTCAAAACTAAAAAATATTGAGAATTACTGGTATTAAGCATATAGATCTGGTTGATCCAGGGATACTTTCCGATTGCCGTTTGGAGTCAGGAAGGAATTTTCCCCCCCTTTTTTAGCTGGGGTTTTTTGCCTTCCCTGGATCAAATGTTAGGTAGGGTTAAAAAAAAAAAATAAATAAAAAAAAAAAAAAAAAAAGGAATAGGTTGGACTTGATGGACGAATGTCTTTATTCAACCTTAATTTATGTTACTATGGTACTATGTATACCAAGAGTTAACCCTTCTTGCCAAGTCACTAACACTTTCCTGACACCCATCATTGTAATACTTGTCATTTAAATATCAGTCACTGTAAAGCCTGTCACTGCAATGCCTGTCCTTGTAACACCTGTCACTGTAACACCTGTCACAACAATACCCGTCACAGCAATACCTGTCACAGCAATACCCATCATTGTAATACTTGTCACTTAAATATCAGTCACTGTAAAGCCTGTCACTGTAACACCTGTCCTTGTAACACCTGTCACTGTACTGCCTGTCACTGTAACACCTGTCCTTGTAACACCTGTCACTGTAACACCTGTCACTGTAACACCTGCCACTGTAACACCTGTCAATGCAATACCGGTCATTGCAATACCTGTCACTGTAACACCTGTCACTGCAATACCAGTCACTGTAACAACTGTCACTGTAACACCTGTCACAGCAATACTAGTTATTGTAATACCCATCATGGTAATACTTGTCACTTAAATATCAGTCACTGTAAAGCCTGTCCCTGTAACACCTGTCCCTGTAACGCCTGTCATGCAACACCGGTCACTGCAACACCGTCACCTGCAACACCTGTCCTGTAACACTGCCGTAACACCTGTCCTTACACTGTCCCTGTAACACGTCCCTGTAACACCTGTCCCTGTAACACCGTCCCTGTAACCACTGTCCTGAACACCTGCCTGTAACACCTGTCCCTGTAACACCTGTCCCTGTAACACCTGTCCCTGTAACACCTGTCCCTGTAACACCTGTCCCTGTAACACCTGTCCCTGTAACACCTGTCAATGCAATACCGGTCACTGCAACACCAGTCGCTGCAATACCAGTCGCTGTAACACCTGTCACTGTAACACCTGTCACTGCAATACCGTCATTGTAACACATGTCACTGCAACACCTGTCACTGCAATACTAGTTATTGTAATACTTGTCACTTAAATATCAGTCACTGTAAAGCCTGTCACTGCAATACCTGTCCCTGTCACACCTGTCCCTGTCACAACCCTGTCCCTGTTACACCTGTCCCTGTCACACCTGTCCCTGTCACAGCCTGTCACCTGTGTCAACACCTGTTTTTCTTTTTTTTTTTTTTTTTTATTGTTTTTTTTTTTTTTTTATTTTTTTTTTTTTTCTCCCCTTCACACTGTCCCTGTACACGGTCCATGTCACACCTGCCTGTCACCACCTGTCCTGTCACACTGTCCGTAAACTGTCCCTGTCACACCTGTCCCTGTCACACCTGTCCCTGTCACACCTGTCCCTGTCACACCTGTCCCAGCAACACCTGTCCCAGCAACACCTGTCCCAGCAACACCCATCACTGCAATACTAGTTATTGTAATACCCATCATTGTAATACTTGTCACTTAAATATCAGTCACTGTAAAGCCTGTCACTGCAATACCTGTCCTTGTAACACCTGTCACTGTAATACCTGTCACTGCAATACCTGTCCTTGTAACACCTGTCACTGTAATACCGGTCACTGTAATACCAGTCACTGTAACACCTGTCACTACAATACCAGTCATTGTAACACCTTTCATTGTTATACCAATTGTTGTAACACCTGACATTGCGAAACCTGTCATTGTAATACCAGTCACTGTAACACCTTTCATTGTAATACCTAGTGTCATAACACCTGACACTGCAATACCTGCCACTGTAACACCTGTCACTGCAATACCTGTAATTGTAATACCTATTATTGTAACACCTGTCACTGCAATATCCTTTACAAACCACTTCCTGCCCTCCCATATGAAACTCTAGAGAAGATTTTAATCTCCATTACCTGGACGACTCTCTCGTGTGTCATCAGTACAGAATCCACAAACATCTTGGTCCCTTGTTCCTGCATCAGCATCACCTCTTTAGTCTTGGTTGGCTTTGCATAACTGGAGAATTGTAAATAATTACAATCACATTGCATCCTATTTATTTATTGTTATTCAATGTGAAATATTTCGATTTAACAGTGGTAACATGGGTTGAACCTTCCTTAAAGGGGAACTGTGCTCCAAAAATGACTTTAGGTAAATTGATAGGAATTGCTCCCCTGAGAGTTTCCATTGTTTATTTTGCATAGTTTTGAAGATATTTACATTTTTGTGTGTGATATGGCAGCAGCATCACCAGATTCCCTGCACTTCCTGCTCTGAAACTGTCAGTCAATCTGTCCTGTGTCTCCTCCTCCCCTTTGCAGCCCTCCTGGTCCCTCCCACTTATGGATCCCATGGTCCCTCCAGTTGCAGGCCGCCCTTGGCCCATTCTCTTACAGCCTCACGTGGCCCTGCTCACCCGCTGGTGGCTAAGCCCCGCCCATCCACGGGTGCCTTTGCCCCGTCTGCTCACGGGTGCCTAAGCCCCGCCCACTCGCGAGTGCTGTGCGCCACTCAGACCCCCCACTACAGAAAACTCTGTGGAAACAGCCTTTTCAGGCAGAATGTGAACTCTGCCTGAAAAGGCTGTTTTCACATAGTGGGAGAGAAGGGCTGTAGATTCCCCTACCTACTCTGTCAGGATTTCACACAGCAGAGGAGGAGGGACTTCTAGTGAACTGTATAGTATACAGTGTATAGTATATTACAGTATAGTGTAGAGTACACTATAGTGTATGGTGTAGAGTTAGAGGACACTAAGGGTTATGTGTTAGAGACCCTATGTGGATGTGTGTAATACACTATAGTGTATGGTGTAGAGTACACTATAGTGTATGGTGTAGAGTACACTATAGTGTATGGTGTAGAGTACACTACAGTGTATGGTGTAGAGTACACTACAGTGTATGGTGTAGAGTACACTACAGTGTATGGTGTAGAGTACTACTAAATGCTATGGTATGGACACTATAGGCATGGTATGGTAAATATAGTTGCATGGTATAGAGTTACCACTATAGTGCATGGGTATGAGTACACTATAGTGAATGGCTATAGGGTACACTATAGTGCATGGTATAGAGTACACTTAGTGCATGGTTAGGTACACTATCGTGCCCTGGTATAGTATAGAGTACAAAAACCTATAGTGCATGGTATTAGAGTACACTTAGTGCATGGTATCGAAGTACACTATAGGGATGGTTAGAGTACACTATAGTGCATGGTATAGAGCTACACTATAGTGCATGGTATAGAGTACACCTATGTGCATGGTTATAGAGTACACTCTAGTGTTGGTTATAGAGTACATATAGTGTATTGGTATAGAGTACCATATAGGTGTATGGTATAGAGTACAATATAGTGCATGGATAGAGTACACTATAGTGTAGGGGAAGAGTACACTATAGTGTATGGTATAGAGTACAATATAGTGCATAGTATAGAGTACAATATAGTGTATAGTATATTACTGTATAGTGTAGTGTATAATATAGTACATAGTATAGAGTACAATATAGTGTATAGTATATTACTGTATAGTGTAGAGATATAGAGTGTATAGTATAGAGACAATATAGTTGTTGATAGTAGCGAGTACAAATAGTGTTTATGTTCTCGTTAGTTATTAGTAAAGGGGATAGTACATTACAGTATATGTTAGTGTATAATATAGTGTTATAGTATAGAGACAATATAGTGTACAGTATAGTGTGTGTATAATAGTGTAGTATAGTTATAGTAAAGGTATCGTATACAGTGTATAAATATATACAGTATAGTGTAGTGTATAATATAGTGTATAGCACAGAAGATAGGTATAGTAGTTATAGTAAAGTGTATAGTTAGTTATACAGTATCGTGTAGTGTATATATGTGTATAGTATAGAGTACAATATAGTGTTATAGTTATAGAAAGTGTATAGTATACAGTGTATAGTATATATATTACATTATAGGTAGGTATATATAAGAGTACAATATAGTGTTAGTATAGGTAGTGTACAGTAAAGTGTTATAGTTATACAAGTGTATAAATATCTACAGTATAGTGTAGTGTATACATAGTGTTTATAGCATAGAATATAGTGTATAGTATAGTTATAGTAAAGTGTACAGTACATGTAGGTATAATAAGTGTATAGTATAGTGTTATAGTGTATAATAAGTGTAGTGGTATAGTAAACGTGTATAGTAATTACAGTATAGTGTAGTGTATAATATAGTGTATAGTATAGAGTACATGATAGTGTATAGTTAAGTAAAGTGTATAGATACAGTGTTAGTCTATACGTATAGTGTAGTGTATAATTAAGAGTACACTATAGTGCATGGTATAGAGTACACTATAGTGCATGGTATAGAGTACAATATAGTGCATGGTATAGAGTACAATATAGTGTATGGTATAGAGTACAATATAGTGTATAGTTATAGTAAAGTGTATAGTATACAGTGTATAGTATATTACAGTATAGTGTAGTGTATAATATAGAGTACAATATAGTGTATAGTATAGTGTAGTGTACAGTAAAGTGTATAGTATAGAGTACAATATAGTGTATAGTATAGAGTACAATATAGTGTATAGTATAGAGTACAATATAGTGTATAGTATAGTGTAGTGTATAATAGTGTATAGTATAGTTATAGTAAAGTGTATAGTATACAGTGTATAAATATATTACAGTATAGTGTAGTGTATAATATAGTGTATAGCATAGAATATAGTATAGTTATAGTAAAGTGTACAGTACATTGTAGTGTATAATATAGTGTATAGTGTAGTGTACAATATAGTGTATAGTATAGTGTAGTGTACAA
>JAACNH010000212.1:290182-322761 GCA_019447015.1 Hymenochirus boettgeri
ACAATATAGTGTATAGTATAGTGTAGTGTACAATATAGTGTATAGTACTATAACTATATGCGGATGAGATCAATATATTAATAAAATACAAATGGAACCATATCACAAACCTCTCCTGGACTTTGACAGAGAGTCGATTGCAGAGATTATGGACATACTGAGAGTAATGTTCCACCAGCACCATATCGTACCCAGACACCTGCAGGTTTAGAGAACCGTATTCATTGTCTGTGCTGGGCCTGATCTGCTTAGAAGGCAAATTATCCTTCTTCTTAGGATCCTATTGGGACAAAGCAGAAAGATTAATCCAGAGACCTTTCCTATTCGACACCTGTGCATGTCATTTTTATATTCATTTGTTCCATGTTAAAGGGCAAGTTCACCCCTTAAGTAAGAAATGGGTATAGGTAAATCACCCCCAAACTGCAATGCTTGAGAGATGTAAGGTCTGGTTAGCAGCTGTCAGTCATGTATTTAACAGATTACATGACAGCCAATGACATGTTATTCCCCTCTGCCTCCTCTGAGTACGTGTGAGCTTATGAGAAAGCTTGGAGGAGGTGGAAACCTTTAAACAGGCAGAGACTTCATTTCACTGAATAATAGATTATTGATTATCTGTAATAGATTATCTGTCAGCTCTCAAACTATTGTGGTTTTAGGGGGTTATTTCCCAATATATAATGTATCATTTGAGGGATGAACGTGCCCTTTAACATGTACCAGAGAGATTACATCGCCCCCGAGAGGAAGACCTATTACAATCTATAGCGGGGATTGCAAACCATGATAAACCTGTCAGCTAAGGTCCAAAATCGAATGGACCGGTTTACAAAAACGTGGGCTCTGTGGGATGTGGTAGTATCTGTGTATTAAAGCTACGCGCCCCCTTCAAATTATCATCATGACCCTATTTCTCATTAATACGAATACACTTGCCAGCGGAGTGGTCAATAGCATAAACAGCCATATACCTAATGAATTTCCCATGTCTGTATTCAGGATTACTGTCCTCTAGGTTTCCTTTCTTCGTTCCCTCTATTCTTCACTTTTTACTGGTTATATTTAATAATTATTAAAAGCATTTCAATGTTTAGTCACAAAAATAAAGCCAATATGGTCGTCTCATCCAATCCCCAGTTATATAAACTTCCTTAGCTAGACAAACTTTAAAGGTCACTAAACTCAAACAACTTTACATTGACTGAAGCTACAATTTGAGAAAAGTAAAATGGTTCACATATTGATCTGTGATTGCTTTGACATTAAATTATTAACGTTTAGCGAGTGCTCCTAATTGCCCCACCCTCCCTTACTCACTGCCTTCTTGTAGTGTCTGCGACACTTATAAGTTCTGCACAGACTCACCATGGACATTGCTCTGCTTACACATCTCCCCTTCCCTCCCCACCCCACACCACGCTTTCTTTTTTCTGCAGATTATCTTAATTGTTGAAATTAATGTGCTGGTGGCAGCCAAAGATCCTGGTAAGAGGTCAGGGATGGGACATATTATAATTTCTGCTTTTGGAGTGACAGGTCTTTCACTGTAAATGCTGTGATTTCAAATGATGATTTCTAGGAATCTACAGCTCAGATTTAAAATCTGGAAAATTATAAAGTAGTGGGGTCTTGCTGTATCTAAAGGTATAATTATGAAAGTTTGATTTTTTAAAGTAAAGTTTAATCCAGCAAATACAAATCTTAACAAGCCCAAGCTAAGAGGCAGATCGAAACCAGCACACAGAGGAGACACTACCCACAAAGCCTACTACCCTGGAATCTTTTATACTGGGCTGGACGACATTTGTTTACAAACAGCTTGGTGGCTCAGTGGTTAGTACGGTGGCTCAGTGGTTAGCAAGGGCACGGTGGTCTCAGTGGTTCGCACGTGCTGCAGTGGTTTGAGCGACGTGCTCAGTGGTTAGGCGGCGGTGGCTCATGGTTAGTCACGGTGGCTCAGTGTCTAGGGCACGGATGGCTTCATGGTTAGCAATCTGGTGGCTCAGTGGTTAGCACGGTGGCTCAGTGGTTAGTACTGTGGCTCAGTGGTTAGTACGTGTGGTCATTGGTTGTCCACGGTTGCTCCTGTTAGTGCATGGTGGCTCAGTGTTTAGTACGTGTGTGCCTCAGTTGTTAGCACTGATCCGCTTGCAGCGCTGCAGTCCTGATTCGATTCCACCCTTGGACACTCTAGCACGGATTTGTATGTTCTCCGGCCCGTGCTTCGGGGTGGTTTCCTCCGACACTCCGTTTCCCCACACAATCAAGTGGCTAACTGTAGTGTCAAATAATGTGTCTGTAACCAGGCCCCCCACTGGTGACCTGTGTGATTGAGACCTAGTCACATTATTCCAATTCTCACTCTCTCCTTGTAATTGTCGATTTACCAGTGTCAGGGAGCAGTAGGGTTTTTTAATAAGAACCCGAGTCCAAATTCCAGGGGGTCGTTGGGATCTTTAATGTCCTGACGCTCCACCGCGGTCCCTTAGTAGAGCTGGAAGAATGGAGATGTTCAGTGATCTTTTAGTATCTCACAATGAGTACCAAACATTGTATTTAGTAGGAACGCCTTACAATAACGGAACATCACCACCTCTGAGCCCACAAGGGGAAATAGAGAATCACATGGTTATCTGTAATAATTCATCCATCCAGGGTCACGGTATATCTGTAATATTCATCCATCCATGGTCACGTAATATCTTTATATTCATCCTCCCAGGTCACGGTAATATCTGTAACTCTTCATCCACTTCCAGGGTCACGGTAATTGTATAGTCATCCATCCGGTCACGGTAATATCTTGTAATATTCATCCATTCCAGGTCACGGTATACGTAATATTCATGCCATTCTCAGTCACGGTATATCTGTATATTCATAGACCATCCAGTCGACGGTATACTGTAATATTCGTCCATCCAGGTCACGGTATATCTTTAATTATATTCCTCTCATCCAGGTCACGTAGATCATGTAATATTCATCCATCCAGTCCGGGATCTGTAATATCATCCCTCGTTCCGGTATATCTGTAATTCATCCATCGCAGGCACGTTAATAATCTGTTATATATTCACCATCCAGTCACTGGTATAAAACAATCTGTAATATTCATCCATCCAGCCAGGTGCAACGGTATATCTGTAGATCATCCATCCAGGTCATCACGTTCTATTCTATAATTTCATCCCTACCATATCACTGTATATCTGTAATATTCATCCATCTCAAGGTTCACGGTATATCTTTATATTCATCATCAGTCACTGGTAATCTGTAATATTCATCCTCCAGGTCCCGTTATATCCTGTAATATTCATACCCCTCCGGTCATGGTATATCTGTAAAGTCCTTGCCATCCAGTCACGGTATATATCTGTAATATTCATCCATCCAGGTCACGGTATTCTGTACTGTTCATCCATCCAGGTCAGGTATATCTGTATATTCAAATTCATACCTCCAGGTCACGGTATCTCTGTAATATTCATCCATCCAGTCACTGTATATCTGTACTAAATTCATAGCCATCCAGGTCCTGGTATATCTTGTACATAATTCATCCATCCAGGTCATGTTATATCTGTAATATTCATCCATCCAGGTCACGTATATCTGTAATATTCAATCCATCCATGCACGTTAATCTGTAATATTCAAGCCCATCCATCCAGTCACCGGTAATATTGTAAATTCATCCTCCCATGTCACGTAATAATCTGTATTTCATCCATCAGTCAGGTCACGTATATCTGTAATATTCATCCATCCAGGTCACGGTCATCTCTGTAATATTCATCCATCCGGTCACGGTATATCTGTAATAAATATTCATGCATCCGGTCACTGTATATCTTATATTCATCCATCCAGGTCATGGTATATCTGTATATTCATACCATCCAGGGTCACGGTATAATCGTAATACTTCCATCCATCCGGTCACGGTATAGTCTTTGAATATTCCAATCGAACCCATCCCGTTCACGGTAATAATCTGTATATTCATCCATCCAGGTCAGAGCGTATATCTGTAATATTCATATTCTCCCTCCAGGTCACGGTATAAGTCTGTAATCTGCATCCCTCCAGGTCACGGTATATCGGTAATAGTCATCCATCCGGTCAAACGTATAGTCTGTTATATTCATCCATCCGGTCACGGTATATCTGGAATATTCTGCAACCATCCCGTCATGGTATAGTCTGTAATATTCATCATCGCAGGTCACGGTCTTCTTAATAATATCATCCATCCGTCACGGTTATATCTGTAATATTCTTCATCCAGTCAACGGTAATCTCTTTATATTCATCCTCCAGGTCATGTAATATCTGTAATTTCTCCATCCAGGTCACGGTATAATCTGTAATATTCATCTCATCCCAGGTCACGGTATATCTGTAATATTCGCATCCCTCCGGTCACGGTATATCCTATCTGTAATATTCATTCCATCCATGTCACGTATATCTGTAACATTCTCGTCAATCCAGGTCATGTATTCTGTAATATTCATCCATGCCCGGTCAGGTATCTCTGTAATATTCATCCATCCAGGTACGTATATCCTGTATATTCATGCCATCCAGGTCTTGGTATATCTGTAGGATATCAATCCATCGGTACACGGTATAATCGTAATAATCCCTCCATCCAGGTCATGTATATTCGTAGATTCATCCATCCAGGTCACGGTATAATCATGTAATATTCTCCATCCAGTTCACAGGTATACTGTAATCATTCATGGTTCCATCCAGGTCACTGTATATCTGTTATTCATACCACCAGGTCATGGTATATCTGTAATATTCATCCTACCAGGTCATGGTAAATCTGTAATATGTCATCATCCAGGTCCGGTATAATCTTGTATATTCATCCTCCAGGTCACTGGATAAAATCTGTATATTCATCCATCCAGGTCACGGTATCGCTGGTAATATTCACCATCCAGGTCACGGTATATCTGTATATTCATCCATCCATCGTCTGGTATATCGTAAGATTCATCCATCCAGGTCAGCGGTATATCTGGTATTTCATCCATCCAGGTCCATGGTATATCTGTAATATTCATCCATACAGATCATGGTAATCTGTAATTTCATTCATCCAATCACGGTATATCAGTAATATTGCATCCATCCAGGTCACGGTATAATCTGTAATATTCTCCATCCGGTCTGGTATATCTTTAATATTCTTCATCCAGTCATGGTATATCTGTTGTATTCAGTTAGGATCACTGGACTTCAAGTGGACAGTTGTCTAGTTCTTGCAAGACGTTCGTCTAGTCATCCGACTGTCTTTCCTCTATTCAGAATGACTTGTACAAGATCTGTGGCATTATGTACCCTGGAAAGTCGCCAATTAGCATGCATCAGAAGGTCCCTACAACCTCCTCTCATGCCCCGTGCAATAGGACACGGTAGGAGGGTACAGTGGCATAAGGATTCTGTAGAGGGACAGTGCAATAGGATTCTGTAGGAGGGTACAGTGCAATAGGATTCGGAGTAGGGTACGTGGCAATAGGATTCTGAAGGAGGTATCAGGCAATAGGACACTGTAGGAGGTAGCGTGGGCAATAGGACACTGTAGAAGGGTACAGTGCAATAGGACACTGTAGGAAGGGTACAGTGGCAATAGGACACTGTAGGGTACATTGGGCAATAGGACACGTAGGAGTGGTAAGCAGTGCAATAGGACACCTGTAGGATGGTACAAAGTGCAAATAGGAACACTGTAGGAGTGTACAGTCAATATGCCACTGTATGAGGGTAGCAGTGCAAATAGGACCTGTAGGGAGGGTACATGCAATAGGACCCCTGTAGGAGGGTAAGCGTGCAATTGACCTGTAGTAGGGTACAGTGCAATAGGACACTGTATGAGGGTACAGTTCAATGATACTGTAGAGGGTACACAGTGGCATAGGATACTGTAAGGAAGGGTACAGTGCAAGTGGACTCTTTAGGAGGGTACAGTGCCATAGGATTTGAGGATGGTACAGTGCAATGATACTGTAGGAGGGTACAGTGGGCAATAGACACTGTAGGAGGGTAACAGTGAGCCATAGGACACTGAGAGGGTACAGGGTACAGTTCACTAGGATTCTGTAGGAGGGTACATTGCAAATCGGATATCTGTAGGAGGTTACGTGCCATGGATTCTGTAGGAGGGTAACGTGCAATATAGGATTCTGTAGGAGGGTACAGTGCAATGATACTGTAGGAGGGTACAGTGCATATTGATTCTGTAGGAGGTTATCCGTGGCAATATGATTCTGTAGGAGGGTACAGTGCAATAGGAACTGTAGGAGGGTACAGTGCAATAGTACCCATGTAGGGAGGGTACATTGCAATAGGACACTGTAGGAGGGTACAGTGCAATAGGTACACTGTAGGAGGGTACAGTGGGGCAATAGGAGACTGTAGGAGGGTACAGTGCAATAGGACACTGTATGAGGGTACATGCACTAGACACTGTAGGAGGGTAACTTGGGGGGCACAAGGACACTGTATGAAGGGTACAGTGGGAAATAGACCCTGTAGGAGGGTACAGTGCAAAAGGATCACTTAGGAGGTACAGTGCAAAAGGAGCACTTTATGAGGGTAGCAGTGCAACTTAGACTCTGTAGGGGGTCCAGTGCAATAGGCCACTGTAGGAGGGTACAGTGCAATGAGACTGTAGGAGGGTACAGTGCAATAGGATACTGTAGGAGGGTACAGTGTCAATAGGACACGCGTAGGAGTGTATAAGCAGTGCATAGGACACTGTATGGAGGGGTGGCAGTGTGCATAGGGTGACGCTGGTAGGGGGCGGGGTACAGTTTCAAGGTGATATGTAGGAGGGTACAGTGGGGCAATAGGATGCACGGTGTGAGGAGGTGTACGAGGGCGGGTCGGGGCAATAGACTCTGTAGGAGGGTCAGCCGTGTGCACTAGGACATGGTGACGGGAGGTTAGCATGCACTAGACACTGTATGATGGTACATGGCAATAGACACTGTAGAGGGAGCATGGTCAATATAGTGACACTGGTAGAGGGTAACATTGGGGGGGGCATAGGACACTGAGGAGGTACAGTGCAATAGGACACTGGTGAGGGTACATGCATAGGGCACTGTAGAGGGTACGTGCAATAGGACTGTAGGAGGGTAACATTGGCAAATAGGACACTGTAGGAATCGGTTACAGTGGCAATAGGACACTGTAGGAAGGGTAAGCAGTAGCTGGCAATTAGGCCACACTGTCGTAGGATCATACAGTGTACAATAGGAGCTGCTACTGTTAGGGTGGGGGGGGGGGGGGGGGGCGGGGGGAGGGAGGTAGCCGTGGCATATGACACTGTAGGAGGGTACAGTTTCACTATGACACTGTAGGAGAGTACAGTGGCAATAGGACAACTGTAGGAAAGGGTACAGTGCAATAGAACACTGTTATGGAGGGTACAGTGCAATATGACAACTGTATGTAGCAAGAGTACAGTCTGGGCATAATGGACACTGTAGGAGGGTACAGTGCAATGGACACTGTAAGGAGGGTATTACAGTGGCTCATAGTACACTGTAGGAGGGTACAGTGCAATAGGACCACTGTAGGAATGTAGCAGTGCAATAGGGACACTGTATGAGGTTAATTGGCAATAGGACACTGTAGGAGGGTTAAAACAGTGCAAAGGCACAGGGGCGGTGGTATAGGGCGGTTACATTGCATACGGACACTGTATGAGGGTATTAACCCTGCATAGGACACTTAGGAGGGTACAGTGCACTATGACACTGTAGGAGTGGTACAGTGCAATGGGATACTGTAGGAGGGGTACAGTGGCATAGGATACTGTAAGGAGGGTAGCAGTGCATAGGACACTGTAGGAGTGTACAGTGCAATAGGGACACTGTAAGGGTACAGTGGCAATAGGAACATGTGGAGGGGTACAGTGTCATATGGACTCGTTAGGAGGGTAGCTAGTGCAATAGGACACTGTAGGAAGTTACCGTGGCAATAGGATACTGTGAGGGTAACCGTGGGACAATACGGATACTGTAGGGGACAGTCAAAGGACCCTGTAGGAGGGTACAGCAGTGCCATAGGACAACGGTATGAGGGTAGTGCCGTGCAATAGTACCTGTAGGAGGGTACATTGTCAATAGGATACTGTAGGAGGGTACAGTGTGCAATAAGGCATACTGTAGGAGGGTAGACAGTGGCAATAGGACTCTGTGGATGGTACAGTGCAATAGCACTGTAGGAAGGGTACAGTGTGCAATAGGATACTGTATCGAGTGGTAGCAGTGCAAATGCCCTGTAGGAGGACAGTGGCAATAGGATACTGTAGGAGGGTAGCATTGGGCAATATTGACACTGTATGAGGGTACAGTGCAATAGGACACTGTAGGAGGGTACAGGTTCAAGAGGACACTGTAGGAGGGGTACCATTGCAATAGAAACCTGTAGGATGGTACAGTGGGCAATAGTACAACTGTATATGGTCATGGCATAGGCTTCTGTAGGGGTACGTGGCAATAGGATACTTTATGAGGGTACACGGTGCCTTAGACACTGTAGGAGGGTACAGTGCAATAGGCACACTGTCGGAGGGTCAATGCACAGGATTCTGTAGGAGGGTACAGGCAATGATACTGTAGCGAGGGTCCAGTGCAAATGATACTGTAGGAGGGGACAGTGGGCAATCGGCTCCTGTAGAGGGTACAGTAGCATAGGAGTCTGTAGGAGGTACAGTGGCAATATGACACGTATGAGGGTATCAGTGCAATGTTACGGTAAGGGTATAACAGTACCATAGGATTCTGTAGGATGGGGTAGCAGTGGGCAATAGGATTTCCTGTAGGGGGTCCAGGGCAATGACACTGTAGGAGGGTACAGTGCAACTAAGGATTCTGTAGGAGGGGTACAGTGCATATGACAACTGTAGGAGTGTAGTCAGTGCCAATAGGATTCTGTAGGAGGGTACAGTGGCAATCGATTCTGTAGGAGGGTACAGTGCATAGGATTCTGTACGGAGGGTAACAGTGCCATAGGATTCTGTAGGATGGGCAGTGTCAATACACTGTAGAGGGTACAGAGCAATAGGATTCTGTAGGAGGGGTAGACATTGCCATGACACTGTAGAGGGTACGGCAATAGGATCTGTAGGAGGGTAGGCATTGGTCACATAGGATTCTGTGGAGTAGGCAGTTGGGCATAGGATTCTGTAGGAGGTACAGTGCAATGACACTGTAGGGGGTACAGTGTGCAATAGATTCCTTAGGATGGGTATCAGTGCAATGACACTGTAGGAGGGTACGTCAATAGAAGCTGGTATGAGGGTACATGCAATAGGATTCTGTAGGGGGTACATTTGCAATGATACTGTAGGAGGGTACAGTGCAATAGGATACTGAAGGAGGGTAGCAGTGCAATGACACTTTAGGAGGGTAGCATACAATAGGATTCTGTAGGAGGGTAGGCAGTGGGGCAATAGGATTCTTTGCGGGTATCATTGCATAGGATTCTGGTAGGATGGTACGAGTAGGGCAATAGGACACTGTAGGAGGGTACAGTGCAATAGGATTCTGTAGAGGGTACAGTGCAATATGACTCTGTAGAGGGTAGGCAGTGGGCAATAGGACACTGTAGGAAGGGTACAGTGCTAGGACACTGTAGGAGGGTATCAGCATGGGACACTGTAGGAGGGTAGCAGTGCAATGTTCCTGTCGAGGTACAGTACAATAGGATTCTGTAGGAGGGTACAGTGGCAATAGGCTTCGTAGAGGGTACCGTGCAATAAGGATTCTGTATGAGGGGTAGCAGTGCAATGACACTGTAGGAGGGACAGTGGCAATGACTCTGTAGGATGGGACAGGGCACTATGATACTGTAGGAGGGTTCAGTGGGCAATAGGATTCTGTAGGAGGTACAGTGCAATAGGATGCTGAAGGAGGTATCAGTGCAATAGGCAACTGTAGGAGGGTAGCAGTGCAATGTTTCTTTAGAGGGTACAGTACAATAGGATTCGTGGAGGGTACAGTCGCAATAGGATTCTGTAGTAGGGTAACAGTGGCCTAGGATTCTGTAGGAGGGTACAGTGCAATAGGATGCTGTAGGAGGGTACAGTGCAATAGGACTTCTGTAGAAGTAATCAGTGTCATATGACACTGTATGGAAGGTACAGTGGCAAAGGACACGTAGGAGGTTCATGCAGTGGTCACTAGGACACTGTAGGAGGGTACAGTGCAATAGGACACGTAGAGAAAAGTCCAGTTCAATAGGACCCTGTAGGCGGGACAGTGACTAGGATACTGTAGGATGGTACATGGCAATAGTATACTTTACGAGGAGGGTACACTGGCAATAGGCCACTGTATGAGTGTATCAGTGCAATAGGACACTGTATGAGGTACAGTGGGCAATATAACACTGTAGGCGGTACAGTGGCATAGGATACTGTAATGGAGTAGGGTACAGTGGCAATAGGATTCTGTAGGAGGGTCCGTGGCAATAGGACCTGTAGAGGGTAACAGTGGCAATAGGACTCTGTCGGAGGGTACATGCAATTATAACTGTAAGAGGGTACAGTGGCATACGAACACTGTAGGAGGGTACAGCAATAGGATTCTGTAGGAGGGTACAGTTGCAATAAGGACTCTGTAGGGGGTAGCCGTGCAATAGGATTCTGTAGGAGGCTTACAGTGTCTAGATTCATGTAAGGGTACGTGCAAAGGACACTGGTGGAGGGTAGTTACAGGTGCACTAGGACACATGTAGGAGGGTACAGTGCCATGATACTGTGTAGGAGGGTACAGTGCAATGGACTCTGTAGTATGGTACAGTGCAATCGGACTCCTGTAGTGGTAACAGTGGGCAATAGGATTCTGTTAGAATGGTACAGTGCAATAGGATTCTGTAGGAGGGTACGTGCAATGGACACTGTAGAGGGTACAGGCAATGGATTCTGTAGGAGGTACAGTGCAATAAGGACACTGTAGGAGGGTCATGTGCACTGATACTGTAGGAGGTACAGTGCAATAGGCAAATCTGTAGGAGGGTACATGCAATAGGACTCTGTGGAGGTACTGGTGCACTAGTACTCTGTAGGCCAGGGTAGGCATTCAATCGGACACGTAGGGGTACAGTGCAATGATACTTGTAGAGGGTACACGTGCAATAGGATACTGTAGGAGGGTACAGTGCAATAGACCTGTACGTATTGGTACAGTCAATAGGATTCTGTAGTAAGTGTACAGTGCAATAGGATTCAGTAGGAGGGTAAGCAATGAATAAGGATTGCCGTGTAGGGTACAGTGCACTAGATTCCGTAGAGGGTAGCGTGGCATAGGAATTCTGTAGAGGGTACCGTGGCAATAGGACCCTGTAGGAGGGTAGCAGTGGGCAATAGGACACTGTAGGAGGGTTCAGTGGGCACTAGGATTCTGTAGGAGGGTACAGTTCAATAGGATCTGTCGGAGGGTCAGGTGCAATGATACTGTAGGAGGGTAGCAGTGCAATCAGGATTCTGTAGGAGGGTAGTGGCAGTGGCAATAAAGGATTCTGTAGGAGGGTCAGTGCAAATAGGATTCTTTAGAGAGGGTACAGTGGGCAATAGGATTCTGTAGGAGGGTACGAGTGTCAATAGGATCATCTGTAGAGGTAAGTGCAATGATACTGTCGAGGGTAGTCAGTGTCAATAGGATTCTCTGTAGGGAGGTAGCAGTGGCAATGATCTGTATGAGGGTACAGTGCATCGGGATTCTTTAGGAGGGTACAGTGGGCAATAAGGATCTGTAGGCAGGGTACAGTGCAATGATACTGTAGGATGGTACAGTGTCAATAGGACTCTTAGAGGTAACAGTGCAATAGGACTCTGGTAGGAGGGTTACAAGTGCAATAGACTGTAGTAGGTCAGTTCAATAGACACTGTAGGAGGGTACGTCATCGGACAGGCTGTATGAGGGTAACAGTGCAATGATACTGTAGGAGGGTAGGCCGTGCAATGATACTGTAGGAGGGTACAGTGCAATAGACACTGCGAGGAGGGTACGTGCAAAGTTCTGTAGAGGGTACAGTGCAGGATTCAACGTAGGAGGGTAGCAGTGCACTAGGATTCTGTAGGAGGGTACAGGTGGCAATGATACTGTAGGAGGAGTATCGAGTGGTGCATAGGATTCTGTATGCGGGTCGTGCAATACGATTCTTCAGAGGGTACATTGCCATGATACTGTAGGGAGGGTATCCGTGGGGGCAATAGGTTCTGTAGGAGGCTAACATGCATAGGACACTGTAAGGAGGGTAGGCAGTGCAATAGACACTGTAGGAGGTACAGTGGTGTCAATAGGAATATCTGTAGGAGGGTACAGTGCAATAGGATTCTGTATAGGGTACAGTGCAAATGATACTGTAAGGGAGGGTACAGTGCATATAGGATTCTGTAAGGAGTGTACAGAGTACAGTGTTCAATTAGGATTCTGTAGGAGGGTACGAGTCATAGTGACACATGTAGGAGGGTACAGTTGGCAATAGATTCTGTAGAGTGTAAGTGCCATAGGATTCTGTAGGAGGGTAACATTGCAATATATGAAACACTTTAGGAGGGTAAAATACAGTGCAATAGGACACTGTAGGCATGTACAGTGCAATAGGACACTGTAGGAGGGTAACAGTGGTGTCAATGTACTGTAGAGGGTACAGTCATAGACTTTAGGAGGGTACATGCAATAGGATTCTGTAGGATGGTAAGCAAGTGCCATGGATTCTGTAAGGGGGTATCGTGCATAGATCTGTAAGGAGGGTATTCAGGCCATATGATATCTGTAAGGCGGGAACAGTGGCAATAGGATTCTGTAGGATGGTACAGTGCAATATGATTCTGTAGGAGGGTACGTTGTTCAATGATACTGTAGGAGGGTACAGTGTGCAAAGGATCTCCGTAGGAGGGTACATGGCAAATGAATCTGAAGGAGGGTACAGTGCAATGTATTCCGTTGAGGGTACAGTGGCAATAGGATTCCGTAGGGGGTGCAGTGCAATAGGATTCTGTAGGAGGGTCCAGTGCAATAGGACACTGAGGAGGGTACGTGCAATAGGATTCTGTAGGAGGGTACAGTGCAATAGGAGTCTGTAGGAGGGTACAGTGCAAGAGGATTCTGTAGGGGGTACAGTGCAATTTAACTGTAGGAGGGTACAGTGCAATAGGATTCTGTATGTAGGGTAGCAGTGCAATGATACTGTCAGGAGGGTAGCATGTGCAATAGGATTCTGTAGGAGTGTACAGTGGGCAATAGGATTCGGTAGTAGGTAGCGTGCAAGATAGCGAATTCTTAGGAGGGTAGCAGTGCAATGAATACTGTAAGGAGGGTACATTGGCAATAGGATTCTGTAGAGGGTAGCTGCATAGGATTCTGTAGGAGTGTACAGTGTGCAATAGGATAGCTGTAGGAGTGTACAGTGCAATAGGACTCTGTAGGAGGGTACAGTGAATAGGATTCCTGTAGAGGGTACAGTTGCAATAGGACTCTGTAGGAGGGTAACAGTGGCAAATAGATTCTGTAGTAGTGTACAGTGCAATAGGATTCTGTAGGAGGGTACAGTGGCAATAGGTAACACTGTATGGAGAGGTAGCCTTGCAATTAACACTGTAGTAGGTTACAGGCAAGAGGACACTGTATGAGGGTACAATTGCAATAGGATTCTGTAGGAGGGATACAGTTCAATAGGATTCGTAGGAGGTAATCCTTGCAATAGGATTCTGGTAGGAGGGTAACCAAAGTGGTCACTAGGACTCTGTAGGGAGGGTACGTGCAATAGGATTCTGTAGGAGGGTACGTGCAATAGGAAATTCTGAGGAGGTACATTGCAATAGATTCTGATAGGAGTGTACAGTGGCAATATGGATTCTGTAGGAGGGTACAGTGTGCAATAGGATTCTGTAGACGGGTACAGTGCAATAGGATTCTGTATTAGGGTACATTGGCAATAGGAATTCTGTAGGAGTGTAGTCGATTGGCATAGGATTCTGTGGAGGGTACAGTGCAATGATACTGTAGGAGGTACAGTGGGCAATAGGATACTGTAGGAGGGTACGTGCAATAAGGATAACACTGTAGGGGGTACGTGCATAGGATTCTAGTATGGAGGGTACAGTGGCCATAGGATTTGTGAGGAGGGTACAGATGCAAGTAGGAATTCTGTAGGAGGTACGTGGGCAATAGGATACGTAGGAGTGTATCAGTGCAATAGATTCTGTAGGAGTTACAGTGCCATTATACTGTAGGAGGTACATGCAATAGGATACTGTAGGAGTTGGTTAAGCAGGCAAATAGCAGAGACTGTAGGAGGTACAGTGCAAGATGATTCTGTAAGAGGGTACGTGCAAGAGATTCCTGTAGGAGGGTACAGTGCAATGATATCTGAGAGGTGTCACAGTGCAATAGGATTCTGTAGGAGGGTAGTGGCAATAGGATTCTGTAGGCGGTAGCATGCAATAGGATTCTGGTAGGGAGTGTACAGTGCAATAGATTCTGTAGAGTGTACAGTGCCATAAGGAAAAATTCTGTCTGTAGGAGGGTACAGTGCAATAGGATTCTTTAGGAGGGTCCCGTGCATGATCCTGAATTGGAGGGTAACAGTGCAATAGGACACTGTAGGAGGGTACAGTGTCATAGGAATATGTAGGCGTGTAAAGTGCAAATAAGGATTCTGTAGATGGTACCGTGGCAATGATACTGTAAGGAGGGTAGCAGTGGCAATAGGATCTGTCATGGGTTAGCAGTGCAATAAGATTCTGTAGGAGGGTAGCAGTGCAATAGGATTCTGTTAGGAGTGTACAGTGCAATAGGATTCTGTAGGAGGTACAGTGCCAATAGATTCTGTAGGAGGGTAGGCATGCAATATTGATACTGGAGGAGGGTAACTTGAATATGATGCTGTAGGAGGGTACAGTGGCAATAGGATTCTGTAGGCGGGTACAGTGCAAAAGGATACTGTAAGGAGGGTGGCCTGCAATAGGGATTCTGTAGGAGGGTACAGTGCAATAGGATACTGTAGGAGGGTACAGTGCAATAGATTCTGTAGGAGTGTACGTGGCAATAGGATTCTGTCAGGAGGGTCAGTGGCAATAGGATCTGAAGTAGGTTACATGCAAAGATTCTGTGGAGGTACAGTGGGCAATAGGATTCTGTAGGGTGTACCAGTGAATAGGATCTGTAGGGGGTACAGTGCAATATAGGATACGTAGTAGTGGTACAGTCTGCATAGTATTCCTGTAGGAGGGTCGCCGGCAATAGGATTCTGTAGGAGGGTACACGTGGGCAAAAGGATCTGTAGGAGGGTACATTGGCAATAGGATTCTGTAGGAGGGTACAGTGCAATATATACATGTAGGAGGGTACAGTGGTGGCAATAGGATTCTGTTAGAGGGTACAGTGAATAGGATTCTGTAGGATGGTACAGTGCAATAGGATACTGATAGGAGGGTAGCATTGCAATAGGATCAGTAGGATGGTACAGTGGCATAGGATTCTGTAGGAGGGTACGTGCAACTAGGATCTGTAGAGGGTACATTGCATAGGATTCTGTAGGAGGTACAGTGGCATAGGAACTGTATGAGGGACATGGCATGGACACTGTAGGAGGGTACAGTGCAATGAAACTGTATAGGGTACAGTGCCAAGGATCTGTAGGAGGGTATGGCAGTGTGCCATGATACTGTAGGAGGGTACAGTGCATATAGGACCTGGTGGAGTGTAGGCATTTCAATAGAATTCTTTAGAGGGTAAGCAGGGCAATGATAAACCGTAGGAGGGTACAAGTGCAAACTAGGATGCTGTAGGAGGTGGCATGCAAATTCGTCGAGAGGTAGGCAGTGCAATAGGACACTGTAGGAGGGTATCAGTGGGCATAAGATTCTGTAGGAGGGTACAAGTGGCAATGGATTCTGTAGGAGGGTCATCAGTGGCAATAGATGCATGTAGAGGGGATCAGTGGCATAGACACTGTAGGCAGGGTACGTTCAATGACACTGTAGGAGGGTACAGTGGCACTGACACTGTAGAGGGTTCAGTGCACTGATAGCTGTAGGAGGTACAGTGCAATAGATTCTGTAGGAGGGTACATGTGCAATAGGATTCTTAGGAGGTACAGTGCAATAGGATTCTTAGGAGGGTAGGCAGTTCAATAGGATTCTTTAGGAGGGTACAGTGCACTAGGATTCTGTAGGAGGGTTAGCAGTGTCAATAGATTCAAGGAGGGTATCAGTGCATAGGATACTGTAGGAGGGTACATTGCAATGGATTCCTGTGGAGGGTACAGTGGCACTAGGATCTGAGGAGGGTAGGCAGTGGGCAAAAGGATACTGTAGAGTGTACAGTGCAAGGATTCTGTAGGAGGGTAGCAGTGGGCAATTACTCCTGTAGGAGGGTTACAGTGGGCAAATAGATTCTGTAGGAGGGTACAGTGCAATGCTACTGAAGGAGGGTACAGTGGCAATCGGATCTGAGGAGGGTACAGTGCATAGATTCTGTAGGAGGGTATCATGCAATAGGACACATGTAAGGGGTAGCAGTGGCGAATAGGATTCCTGTAGTATTGTACAGTGCAATAGGACACTGTAGGAGGGGTGCATTGCAATAGGAGCTGTAGAGGGTACAGTGCAATAGGACTGTAGGAGGGTACAGTTCAATAGGATTCTCTGTAGGAGGGTACCTTTGCAATATGATTCCTTTATGAGTGTACAGTGCAATAGATTCTGTAGGAGTGTACAGGTGGCAAATAGGATCTGTAGGAGGGTAGTCAGTGCAAATAGAGATTCTGTATGAGTGTAAGTGCAATATGACACTGTAGGAGGGTACACAGGCATAGGATTCTGTAGGAGGGTCAGCAGTGGCAATAGGTTCTGTAGGAGTTTAGGCAGTGGCAATATGATTCTGTAGGAAGGGTAGCAGTCAATAGGATTCTGTAAGGAGGGTAACAGTGGCAATTATACTGTAGGGTGGACGTGCAATAGGATTCTGTATGAGGGTACAGTGTCAATCGGATTCTGTAGAGGTAGGGGTCAGATGGGCAATAGGACACTGTAGGAGGGTACAGTGCAATAGGATTCTGTAGAGAGGTACGTGTGCAATAAGGAACGGTAGGAGGGTACAGTGCTATAGACACTGTAGGCGGTACATTGGCAATGGATTCTTAGAGGGTACTATGCAAATGATTCTCTGTAGGAGGGTCGTTGCAATAGGATACTGTAGGAGGGTACAGCTGCAATAGGATCTGTAGGAGGGTAGTAACATATGCAATCGTAATTCTGTAGGAGGGTATCAGTGGGCAATATGATTCTGTAGGAGGGTACAGTGGCATAGGATTCTGTAGGAGGGTACAGTGCAATAGGATTCCGTAGGAGGGTACAGTGCAATAGGATTCGTTGAGGGTACAGTGCAGATGGATCTGTAGAAGGGTAACAGTGTCACTAGATACACGTAGGAGGGTACAGTGCATGGATTCTGTAGGAAGTGTAGCATTGTCAATAGGATTCCGTAGGAGGGTACCGTTCAATAGGGATTCCGTAGGAGGGTAAGGCAAGCTGACTGCAGTTTAGCCACAAGATCTGATCAGAAGAGTCAGATAGAGACTGTTCCAATGATCCCATCCACAGACCCACATCTTCAGCTGGTTTCCAAAGGCCACCTCAAGGCGATGGAGCGAGTTTCATGAAGGTACAAGCCTGGCTTCCAGTTCGATAAGACAGGATCGTTTCATAAATCTTTCCCCAGAAAGGGGAGTTGGAGGACAGCTAGATTTTTAGAGCGTCTGGTGTCTTAAGGATGGTTTTTGAGGCAGTGTCCTGACGATTGCCTCTTTCAGAATGGTGGGAAACCTTCCTCTCTTGTAGGGACAGTTTACTATCTTGTGGAATGCTGTTCAAATAGTTCAAGGCATTTTAAACATGACTCAGTAGAGTCCTAGGTCACCGTGGTCTGGCTGAGGTGTAAGATGATTTCTGGGATCCATCTGTTCGGTAGGCTATTTTTGTCATCTATTAATACTGGTTCTGCTTTGGTTTCCAGTGTTTTTGGGTTGGATGGCAAAAATTTTTCAACATAGGTCCCTGTGGATTTTCCGGCAGATGGGGTTGCAAAGATTGTCACTTGCAGACTACACTACAAACACGGGTAAGTTCCTTACCGTTCTCTCACCAGCTCCTGCCTTTTTATTGAAACGGGAGGTATGGACACAGCTACTTTACGGCTACTGTTCTTTAAACAAAACTAAATGTCCACCTTTTTCTTTTCAGTGTAGATACCTTTAAATGGTGAATTTACTGTTTATATAATAACTGTTATATATGAAATGAAACACTACAATGAACAGAACAGGATCTAAAGGGGAATAATGTCCTACACACACACAACCTTTAATCGACACTTATAGTAGATTAATGGGGAATGGATCTGTGCATGAGACCCATAATAATCACTACACTCACACCCACACCTTTAATCCGCTAATAGTGATTAATGGGGATGGATCTGTGCATGAACTCTGTATAATCCTAATAAATCAACCACCCCCTTTAATCCAGCTTGAAGTGATAATGGGGATTCGATCTGTGATTAGACCAATCTATCACTACAATCACCACACACACCTTTAATCCAGCTTGAATAGTGATTATGGGGGGATGGATCTGTGGCATTAGACCGATATATCACACAATCAAACACACACACCCTTTAATAATCCATCTTGATTAGTGATTAATGGTGATGGATGCTGTGCGATGAGACCAATATATCACTATCAATCACACACCATCTACCCTTTAATCCAGCTGTATATGAGTATGGGGATGGATCTGTGCATGAGATCCGATATATCACTATAATCAACCCACACAACCTTTACTCCAGGCTTGAATAGGTGATTAATGGGGAGGATCTGTGCTAGCGCGGATATAATCACTATAATCAAACACACACCCTTTCTCCAGCTTGATATTGATTAATGGGATGGATCTGTGGCAATGAGACCAATATAATCACTAGCAATCACACACACACAGACCTTTAATCCAGCTTAATAGTGATAAGGGATGGATCTGTGCATTAGACGCGGTATACTCACTATAATCAAACACAACCACACCTTTTAATCCGCTTAATCGTGATTAATGGGGGATTATGATCTGTGCATGAGACCGTATATCACTACATACACACCAAAAGCACAACACACCTTTAATCCAGCTTGATAGTGATTAGGGGATGGATCTGTGCTGAGACCGTATATCACTACAATCAAACACACACACCCTTAATTAATCCCTCTTAATAGTGATTAATGGGGATGGATCTGTGCATAGACGCGAATATCATATAATCAAACCACACACACCTTAATCCACTTGATAGTGATTAACGGGGATGGATCTGTGCATGAGACCGATATCTCACTAGCCATCAAAACACCACACCTTAGATCCACTTAATAGTGATTAATGGGAGGATCTGTGGTGCATGAGACCTGCCTGTCGATATACAACTACAACACACACACACACCTTTGAATCCAGCTTGATAGTGATTAATGGGGATGGATCTGTGCCTGAGACCGATATATCACTACAATCACACACTCCTACACACACACCTTTAATCGCGCATAATGTGATTAATGGGATGGATCTGTGCATGAGACCGATATAGCACTATAATCCAACACAACACACCTTTACTCCAGGCTTAATATGCTTAACGGGATGGATCTGTGCATGAGACCGATTATCAACTAGCAATCAAACACACACACACCTTTAATCCAGCTTAATAGGTTACTGGGGATGGATCGTGTTCATGAACCGATATATCAACTACAAATCAACACACACCACCTTTAATAATCACGATGCTTATAGTGATTAATGGGGATGGATCTTGGTCATGAGACCCGATATATCACTATAATCAAACCCACACACCAACCTTTAATCCCGCTTAATAGTGATTAAACGGGGATGGATCTGTGCATTAACCGATATATTCACTAACCATCAAACACACACACACAACCCACACTCCTTTAATCCAGCTTAATATGATTAATGGGGATGGTCTGGTGCATGAGACCGATAGTCACTATAATTCAGCAACACACAACATCCGCACACCTTTAATCCAGCTTGATAGTGTTAATGGGGATGGATCTGTGCATGATACCAATATATCTACACTCACAACACACACAAGCACCCTTTAATCCACTTAATAGTGATTAATGGGGATGGATCTGTGGCATGATACCGATATACTCACTATCAATCAAACACACAACACACCTTGAATCTCAGCTTAATAGTGATTAATGGGGGATGGATCTGTGCATGAGCCCGATATATCACTACATCACACCTTCATGACTCACCTTGGTGAATCCAGCTTAATAGTGTGATTGAGTGGGTGGGTGAGGGTGATCTGTGTGGCGTGGAAGTACCGGGGCTAGGGGGTCGAGCACATGTACCCACACACACCTTTAATCCAGCTTGATAGTGATTAACGGGGATGTATCTGTGCATTAGACCGATTATCACTACCATCACACACCACACTTTAATATCCAGCTTGATAGTTATGTATGGGATGGATCGGTGCATGAGACCGATATATCACTATACACTACAATCAATACACAGCACCACACACACACCTTTAATCGCAGCTTGATAGTGTTTGCCAATGGGGATTGATCTGTGCATGAGAATCGATATATCACTACAATAAACACAACACACCTTTATCCACTTAATAGTGATTAATGGGGATTGTGATCTTGTGCATGAGACCGATATACACGCACAATCAGCACATCATCACACCTTAATCCAGCTTAATAGGTTATTATGGGGATGGATCTGTGCATGAGACCCGATATATCACTCAACAATCACCACCCAACACCTTTAATCGCAGCTTGATAGTGATTAACGGGGATGGATCTGTGGCATGAGACCGTATATCACTAACAATCAACACACACCACCAGGCGCACCCTTTAATCCAGCTTATAGATGATTTTAATGGGGATGGATCTGTGCATGAAGAAACCGATACATATCACTACAATCAAATATTTAAAAATATTGAATGACAGAATTGACTTTCTGATTGTGCTAGCTTACCGTAATTGTAGCATTGTGATTGGGTCAGTTTCCCCCGTTACCACCTCTAATACAGGCATAAAACCAGTTATACTGTTGTTGCGTTTTTATTGCGTTTTCTGCAAAGTCAACTCAGCCCGCCAGCACTACATATTGTCAGTGCAATGTCATTAATGATTGAAAAAAAAAGTAGGGAATGGGGCAGGCTTTTCTTTACATCAGGTCAGTGACAACAATTCGGATTTTCTATATATTACCAATTAGGCATGAAGGGGGTTAATGTAGGAGTATGAACTAAACCTTCTGTTTACACTCCCGGCATCCGCTGATAGCCAAGTCAGGAGGTGTCCAACTCTCGAATTCCCTCCCCGGCTGCACTCTGCAAGCATTTAGAGCGATGGCGGTTGGACTCTCCTACCCAAAGTGCGTCTGGCTGAAATGTGCAGAATTAATTAATTAAGGACAACTCTAACCATTTATTATAGAAATTACTTTCCAATACGGTCTAAGAAATGATCCCGGTATCCGCATCAGCTTTTTAAAAGGTTTCGGTTGCTTTAATGACTGTGGTGGGCTCTCTGGTATGAATTTCATGCTTATATGGGTTAAGATTTCCATTCCAGGTTTATAGGGTAAACCCTGACAGATTTGGGCCCGTTCGCTAGCATTGAAATAGTAATTGCTATTACCGTATATAACAGCAATCATTTAGGCAACAGGGAGGAATTGCTATTACAGTATTATAGGGCACATCATGACATACAGGGAGGAATTGCTATTACAGTATTATGATGCTTTACTATAATTTACTATTTATTTTTTGGATGAAATACAACCAGTCTGTGGCTGGCTAATTAAAACTAACTACACTGAATCTGTTAAGCTGTGTACACACGTACAATGTTTTAGCCCCACTTACTGGCCACAACCAAATATTTTGCCAATGGGGAGCAATTATTGTGCTGTAATTCCCATTTCTGACGCAATCCGTTCCCAACCATGTTTAGATAAAATCAGATGGTCCGAGCGATCAGTCCTGTTAGTAAAGTACTGCAGGGTAAGGGAAGCTCAACCGCAAGTCCTCATCGCTGGGTAGCTTACGTGCTAACTACTGGCAATTATTATTATTATTACTTGTGGATTTATATAGCACCACAATCTTCTGGTAGTGCATTACCATGTAGCATGTATACTTCACATCAGGGCCCTGCCCTGACGAGCTTACAATCTAATCAGCTTTATCTGACCATATCAACCTATCAGTATGTCTTTATGATTGTGGGGACCCGAGTGCCTGGATGAAATCCCCGCAACGTGGCACGGGGAGAACATACAACTCCATGCAGATGTGTCCAGGGTGGAATCGAACGCAGGACATCAGCGCTGCACGTTCTCAGTGCTAACCACTGAGCCCGTATTACCACTACGCAAACTCTCTCTTTGTTGCTGCTCCGCTTATACTCACCTTCTTCCCAAATAGCTATGTCCTACCCTGGGTACTTTCCTTATTCTGCAATACTCTCTCAAACTCTCCCTTGCTCTCTGCTTCAGGCTCCCCACTCTTCCCCTGGTAAGTGACAGATTGCGTGTCACCAATGGGAATACCTGCTTGTGGAAGGAGGCATGTCTTCCCATTGGCTGTGTCTGCCCTCTGTGACTTACAGTGGAAAAGAGGGCTGAAGCAGAGAGCCGGAGAGGTATTGGCAGGAGTTACGAAAGTACCGCAGGGTGAGAGGACATAATCATTTAGGTCTACCCCGTGTCTATGGAAGTTTTAAGATTGGGAAGTAGGTGGAGAACAACAACCCTATTTATATATAAGTCTGTCTGTGTGACACAGTTTAGTCTATATTAATAGAGTGTATACAGTCTATTACCTGGACAGGGCATCCCGCCTGTTTCAATACGCTTCATACCGAGCGCCACATCTGAAACAATCAATGAACATTAGTAATAAAAGAACTATTAAAACATCAAAACATCTGTACAGAATTCTATAGTACATCCCAACTCGGTGTATGTGGTGTATTGGGGGGGCATTTTCCATATATTACCAAAATTACATGAAGGGGGTTCAAATGTAGGAAGTATGACTAAACCTTCCGTTTTACAAACTCCCAGCATCCTCTGATAGCCAAAGTCAGGAGATGTCCACTCTCAGAAGCCCCCCCGGCTGCACTCTGCAAGCATTTAGGACTCTCCTACCCAAAGTGGCTGGCTGGCGGAATTTTGGGCAGAAGTAATATTAGGACAACTCTACCATTATTATAGAAATTACTGTCTCAACGTAGAATGATCCGGCAGGGTATCCCACAAGCTTTTTAAAAGGGTTTTCGGTTGCTTTGAATAGACTGCTGTGGGCCTCTCTGGTAGGAATTTCATGCTATATGGGTTATATTTCAGGCTTTATAGGGTCAACCCTACAGAGTTGGCAGTCTCGCTAGTCATTGAAATAGTAATTGGCTATTACATATTATAACACAATCATGTAGAGACGGGAGGATTGCTATTCAGTATTATAACCCAATCATGTAAGAGAACCGGGCGGAAATGCTATTACACCGTATTAATAACAGTCTGTCAAGGCAGACAGGGAGGAATTGCTATTCACATTATTAATACACACAATCATGTAACGAAGGGAGGAATTGCTATTCAGTATTATAACACAATCATGTACAGACAGGAGGAATTGTCTATTACTTATTTTACACACCATCAGGTAGCAGACAGGGAGAATGCATTACAGTATTATAACCAATCATGTACAGACGGGAGCATTGCTATTACAACAGTATTATACACAATCATGTAGCCGACGGCGAGGATTGCTATTACAGTAGTAATAATAACACAATCATGTACAGACATGGAGGAATTGCTATTACAGTATATACACAACCCATACAGAGACTGGTAGGACAATTTGTGAAATAAGGGTAGGTAGGAGAGGGTGGGGATGGTGAATGTTTTTCTCCGTGGTGATTTCCCTTTTACACCTTTGGAGTTGTTCAAGTGGGTACCGTACTGCCAAGGATAAAGAACCCATAATACCTCCTCCTAATCCGACCATTCTCCTCGGTTCCGGTCAGACCTGATCAAGCTCCAACCTCACCTTCCTGCGCAGGGCAGGGGGATGAATAAGCAAATCGGACGAGAGTCCGTCAGTAAACCCTCCCCGGAAACAACACCCAGACACAACGTTCCCACCACAGAAACATGAAATAACCCAGGGAGAGGGATCAATATTACAGCTGTGTGATGGTACAATGTTATATGGGGGTCCTGTTCATGTTACACCTGTGTGAGGGGACACTGTTATATAGGGTCCCTGTCATGTTACAGCTGTGTGATGGGTACAATGTTATATAGGGGGTCCTTCATTTATCAACTGTGTGATGGGTTAACAATGTTATATAGGGGTCGCTGTCATGTTACCCTGTGTGATGGTACAATGTTATATAGGGGTCCTTCATGTTACACTGTGATGGGTATCAATTTATAAGGGGGTCCTGTCTGTTACACCTGGTGTGGTATCAATTTTATAGTAGGAGGGTCCTGTCAGGTTACACTGTGTGATGGTACAATGTTATATCGGGGTCCTGTCATGTTACACTGTGTGAGGTACAATGTTATTAGGGGTCCTGTCATGTTACACGTGTGGATGGGATGCATGTTATATAGGGGTCCTGTCAGTTACACTGTGTGATGGTACATGTTATATATGGGGTCCTGTCTGTTAGCACTGTGTGATTGGGTACAATGTGCTATAGGGGTCCCTGTCATGTTACACTGTGTGTGGGTAACAATGTTATAGGGGTCCTGTCATTTTACAACTTGTGATGGGTACAATGTTTACATAGGAGGGTCGCTGCATGTTACACTGGTGTGGAATGGGTACAATGTATATAGGGGTCCTGTCATGTTACAACTAGTTGATGGGTAAAGGTTATATAGGGGGTCGCTGTCATGTTACATCTGTTGGATGGGTAGGCACTGTTAATAGGAAACCGGTCCTGTCATGTTATACTGTGTGATGGGTCAATGTTGCTATAGGGGTCCTGTCATGTTCCCAAACTGTGTGATGGGTATCAAGTCTTATAATAGGGTCCTTTCATGTTACACTGTGGGAATGGTACAATGTTATATAGGGGTCCCTGTCATGTTACACTGTGTGCTTGGTAAAATGTTATATAGGGTCCTGTCATGTTCCTGTGTGATGGTACAATGGGGTATATAGGGGTCCTGTCATGTTACACTGTGGATGGGTACAATGTTAAAAAAAATATAGGGGGTCCTGTCATGTTACACTGTGTGTGGTAGCAAGTTATCATAGGGGTCCTGTCATGTTACACCTGTGTGATGGGTACCAATTTATATAGGGGTCGCTGTCAATGTTAGCACTGTGGTGATGGGTACAATGTTATATAGGGTCCTGTCATGTTCCAGTGTGATTGGTACAATGTTATATAGGGGGTCCTGTCATAGTTACACTGTGTGATGGGTACATGTTATATATGGGTCCTGTCATGTTACACTGTGTGATGGGTACATGTTATATAGGGGTCCTGTCATGTTACACTGTGTGATGGGTATCAATGTTATATAGGGGTCCTGCCATGTTACACTGTGTGATGGGTGCAATGTTATATATGGGTCCTGTCATGTTACACTGTGTTCTGGTACAATGTTTAATAGGGGGGTCCTGTCAGTTACAACTGTGTGATGGTTACAATGTTATATAGGGGTCCTGTCATGTTACACTGTGTGTGGGTAAATGTTATATAGGGGTCCTGTCGTTACACTGTGTGATGGGTAGCAATGTTAATAAGGGGTCCTGTCATGTTACACTGTGTGTGGGTAACAATGTTATAATGGGGTTCGCTGTCCTGGTTCCACTGTGTGATGGGTAGCATGTTATATAGGGTCCTGTCATGTTACACTGTGTGATGGTAGCAATGTTATATAGGGGGTCCGTCATGTACACTGTGTGATGGGTACAATGTTATATAGGGGTCTGTCAGTTAGCACGTGTGATGGTACAAGGTTATATAGGGGTCCTGTCATGTTACACTGTGTGATGGGTACAATTTTAATATAGGGGTCGCTGTCCTGTTAACTTTGTGATGGGTACAATGTTTATGGGGTCCTGTCATGTACACTGGGTGTTGGGTACAATGTTATATAGGGGTCCTTCATGTCACTGTGTTATTGGTACAATGTTTATATAGGGGTCCTGTATGTTTACACTGTGTGATGGGTACATGTTATATAGGGGCCTGTCCTGTTACCCTGTGTTGATGGGTAGCAATGTTATATAGGGGTCCTGTCTTAGCCTGTGTGATGGGTACAATGTTATATAGGGTGTCCCTGTCATGTTACACGTGTGATGGGTACAATGTTATCATAGCGTTCCTGTATGTTAGCACGTGTGATGGGTCAATGTTATATAGGGGGTCCTGTCATGTACAAACACGTGATATGGTACAATGTTATATAGGGGTCGCTTCATGTTACCACACTGTGTGAATGGGTACATGTTATATAGGGGTCCTGTCATTACACTGTGTGTGTGTACAATTTATATAGGGTTCCTGTCATTTACACTGTGTTATTGTCATGTTATATATAGGGGTCCTGTAGTTAGCACTGTGTGATGGTACAATTTATATAGGGGTCCTGTCATGTTACACTGTGGTGGGTCAATGTTACTATAGGGGTTTTTCCTGTCATGTTAACATCTGTGTGATGGTACAATGTTTATATAGGGGTCCTGTCATGTACACTGGTGATGGGTAAATGTGATATAGGGGTCCTGTCATGGTTCACACTGTGTGGGGTACAATGTTATATAGGGGTCCTGTCATCTTACAAGCACTGTGTGATGGGTACATGTTATATAGGGTTCCTGTCATGGTCACTGTGTGATGGTAGGCAAGATGTTATATGGGTGTCCTGTCATGTTACACTGTGTGATTGTAAATGTTATATAGGGGTCCTGTCATGTTACAACTGTGTGATGGGTACAAGTTATATATAGGGGGGGTCCTGTCATTTACACTGTGTAATTGGTAGCAATGGGTTCTATAGGGGGTCCTTGTTCAATGTTACACTTTGTGATGGTACAATGTTATATAGGGGTCCTGTCTGTTACCTGTGTTGATGGTACAATGTTATATAGGGGTCCTGTCATGTTACCCGGTGTGATGGGTACATGTTTCTAATAGGGGTTCCTGTCATGTTACCGTGTGATTGGGACAATGTTATATAGAGGGTCCTGTCTGGTACACTGTGTGTATGGGTACAATGTTTTATAGGGGATCTCTGTCATGTTACACACAAACTGTGTGATGGGTGCAATGTTATATAGGTGTCGCTGTCATGTTCACTGTGTGATGGGTACTGTTTATATAGGGGTCCTTTCATGTTAGCACTGTGGATGGTACAATGTTATATAGGAGGGGTCCTGTCATGTTACACTGTGTGATGGGTACAATGTTATATAGGGGTACCTGTCATGTTACCACTGTGTGCAATGGGACAATGTTTATAATAGGGGTCCTGTCATGTTACCTGTGTGATGGTTACAATGTTATATAGGGGTCCTGTCATGTTACACTGTGTGATGGGTACAATGTTATATAGGGTCCTGTCATGTTACACTGGTATGGGTACAATGTTATATAGGGGGTCCTGTCATGTTACCACACTGTGTGATGGGTAGCAATTTCTATAGGGGTCCTATCACAATGTTACACTGTGTGATGTGGTACAATTTTATAGGGTCCTGTCATGTTAGCACTGTGTGATGGGTCAATGTTATATAGGGGGGTCCTGTCATGTTACAGCTGTGTGATGGTTACCATGGTATTAGGGGTCCGTCGTTACACCTGTTGTGATGGGTACAATGTTTATATAGATGGTTCCTGTCCCTGTTACCTGTGTGATGGTACAATGTTATATAGGGGTCCTGTCATGTTACACTGTGTGATGGTTAGCAATGGGTTATATAGAGGGGATCCTGTCATGTTACAACTGTGTTGATGGGTAGCAATTTATATAGGGTCCCTGGCATTTTACAACAACTGTGTGCATGGGTACAATGTTATCTAGGGGGTCCTGTCATGTTACACTGTGTGATGGTCAATGTTATTAGGTGTCCTGTCATGTTACAACTGGTGATGGGTACAATGTTCCTTAGGGTCCTGTCATGTTACCCTGTTGTGATGGGTAATAAAAAAATCAATGTTATATAGGGGGTCCTCATGTTACACTGTGTGTGGGTACATATGTTATATATGCGGTCCTGTCATGTTACAACATGTGTGATGGGTAACAATGTTATATAGGGGTCCTGTCATGTTCACTGTGTGATGGGTACAATGTTATTAGGGGTTCCTGTCATGTTAACACTGTGTGATGGGTATCAATGTTATATAGGGGTCCTGTCATGTTACACTTGTGTGATAGTATACAATATTTTATAGATGGGGCCCTGTCATGTTACACTGTGTGATGGGTACAATTTATATAGAGGGGCGGGGGGAGGGGGTCCTGTCATGTTACACTGTGTCGATGGGTACAATGTTATATAGGGTCCTGTCTGTTTATCACTGTGTGATGGGTAAATGTTTATAGGGGTCCTGTCATGTTAGCCTGTGTGGATGGGTACATGTTATTAGGGGTCCTGGCACTTTACAACGGTGGTGATGGGTACAATGTTATATAGGGGGTTCCTGTCTGTTACCTGTTTGATGGGTAGCATGTTATATAGGGGGTCTGTCATGTTACCTGTGTGATGGTAGCAATGTTATAATCTGGGTCCTGTCATGTTAGCACTGTGTGATGGGTACATGTTATATAGGGGTCCTTCCATGTTACACGGTGTGATGGTATCAATGTTATTAGGGGTCCTGTCATGGTACCTGTGTGATGGTGTACAATGTTATATAGGGGGTCCTGTCATGTTACCTGTGTGATGGGTACAATGTTATATAGGGGTCCTGTTCAATGGTTACACTGTGTGATGAGGTACAATGTTATAGGGGGTCCTGGCATGTTAATTGTTGTGATGGGACAATGTTATTGGGGGTCCGTCCAATGTTACATCTGGTGATGGTACAATGTTTATTAGGGGGGTCCTGTCATGTTAGCAACTGTTTATGGTACACGTTATATAGGGTCCCTGTCATTTACCACTGTGGTGATGGGTATACAAATTTTATATAGGGGTCGCTGTAATGTTACCTGGGTGATGGGTAAAATGTTTATGCGGGGTTCTGTCATTTTACACTGTGTGATGTACAATGTTATCTATGAGTCCTGTCATGTTACACTGGTGTTATGGAACAATGATATATAGGGTCCTTCATGTTACACTGTTTGATGGGCACAATGTTATATAGGGGTCCTGTCATGTTACCTGTGTGATGGTACAATGTTTATAAGGTGGTCCTGTCATGTTACCACACTGTGCGTGGGTACACTGTTATATAGGGGGTCCTGTCTGTTTACCTGTGCGATGGTACAATGTTATTATAGGGGATCCTGTCATGTTACCACTGGGCGCTGGTACAATGTATATAGGGTCCTGTCTGTTACACCTGTGCGATGGGTATAAATGTTATATAGGGGGTCCCTGTCATGTTACACGTTCGATGGAGTCAGTGTTATATAGGTCCTGTCATGTTCCCGTGCGATGGGGCAATGTTATATAGGGGCCTGTCATGTTTTGTTGGGGATAGGGGTTTTACACTGGGCGATGGTAAGCCATGTTATATAGGGGTCCGTCATTGTTACACTGTGCGATGGGTCATGTATATGGGGTCTGTCATGTTACACTGTGCTATGGTACCAATGTTATAGTAGGGGTCCTGTCTGTTACACTGTCTATGGGGACAATGGTTATATAGGGTCCTGTCATTACATCATGTGCGATGGGTACAATGTATGTCATAGGGGTCCTGTTCATTTACACTGTGTGATGGGTAACAATGTTATATAGGGGTCCTGTCAATTTACGCTGGTGATGGGTACCATGTTATATAGGCGCGGTCCTGTCTGTTCACTGTGTGATGGGTACATGTATATAGGGTCCTGTCAGTTCACTGTGTGATGGGTACCAGTTTATATAGGGGTCCGGTCATGTTACAACTGTGTGATGGGACAATGTTATATAGGGGGGGGTCCGTCATGTTACACTGTGCTGATTGGGTAGCAACCACTATTTATATAGGGGTCCGGTCATGTTCCACTGTGTGCTGGTACAATGTTATTATGGGTCCTTCATGTGTCAAACTGTGTGATGGGTACAATGTTATTAGGGGGTCCTGTCATGTTACACTGTCTGATGGTACAATGTTATATAGGGGGTCCTGTCATGTTACACCTTGGTGGATGTGTCCAATGTTATATAGGGGCGATCCCGTCATGGTACACTGTGTGATGGGTACAATGTTTATTAGAGGTGTCCTGTCATGTTACACTGGGTGATGGGTCAATGTTATATAGGGGTCCTGTCATGTACAAGCAACTGCTGATGGGTAAATGTTATATAAAGGGGTCCGGTCCTGTTACACTGTCTGATGGGTACAATGTTATATAGAGGGGGTCCTGTCATGTACACTGTCTGATGGGTACCATATTATATAGGGGGTCCATGTCATGTTACACTTGTGTGATGGGTTAGTCAATGTTGATAGGGGGTCCTGTCATTTTACCCTTTTGATGGGTAACAATTTATAGATGGGGTCCCTGTCATGTACAACTTTGATGGGTAACAATGTTTATAGGGTTCCTGTCTGTTACCCTGGGTGATGGGTACAATGTTAATAGGGGTCCTGTCATGTTTTACACTGTGGTATGGGTCAATGTTATATAGGGGTCCACTGTCATGTTACACTGTGTGATGGTACAATGTCTATATACGGGGTCCTGTCAATGTTACACTGTGTGATGGTACAATGTTATATAGGGGTCCTGTCTGTTCCAGACGTTGATGGTACATGTTATATAGGAGGTCCTGTCAATGTTAACAACTTGTGATGGGTACAATGTTATATAGGGGTCCCTTCATGTTAATGCCCTGTGTGATGGGTACAAATGTTATGTAGGGGTCCTGTAATGTAGCACTGTGTTCTGGGTACAATGTTATATAGGGGGTCCTGTCAATGTTACCCTGTGTGATGGGTAGAATCACTTTATAAGGTGGTCCGGTCATGTTACACTGGTGATGGGTAGCAATGTTATATCGGGGTCCTGTCTGTTACACTGTGTATGGGTACAATGTTATATGGGGTCCTGTCATGTTACACTGTGTGATGGGTATCAATGTTATATAGGGTTCCTTCATGTTACACTGTGTGATGGGACAATGTTTATACTAGGGGTCCTTCATGTTATCACTGTGTGAGGGTATCAATGTTATATAGGCTAGTCCTGTCATTTACATGCTGTGTTATGGGTAGCAATGTTATAATAGGGGTCCGTCATGTTCCTGTGTTGATGGTACAATGTTATAATAGGGGGTCCTGTCATGTTACCTGTTTGATGGGTACCAATTTATATAGGGTCCTGTCCGTACACTGTGTATAGGGTACCATGTTATATAGGGGTCCTGTCATGGTTTACACTGTGTGATGGGTACCATGTTATATAGGGGGTCCTGTCATGTTACACTGGTGATGGGTAACAATGTTATAATATGGGGTCCTGTCATGTTACACTGTGTGATGGGTACAATCGTTATATAGGGGTCCTGTCATGTTACACTTTTTGATGGGTAACAATGTTCTATAGAGGTCGCTGTCTGTTACGACAAGTGCTGTGTGATGGGTAGCAATGTTATTAGGGGGTGCCTGTCTGTTACAACCTCTGTGATGATGGGTAACATTATATTGGGGGTCCTGTCATTTACACTGATGTTGAGGGTACAATGTTATATAGGGGTCCTGTCATGTTAGCACTGTGTGATGGGTAGCAATGTTATATAGGGGTCCTGTCATGCTACACTGTTGATGGTACAATGTTACATAAGGGGTCCTTTCATGTTACACTGTGTGATGGGTACAATGTTAGATGGGGTCCTTCATGTTGCACTGTGTATGGGTATCAATGTTTATATAGGGGGTCCGTTGTCATGTTACACTTTCCTGATGCAGTGGTTAGCACGGTGGCTCAGTGGTTAGCACGGTGGCTCAGTGGTTAGCACGGTGGCTCAGTGGTTAGCACGGTGGCTCAGTGGTTAGCACGGTGGCTCAGTGGTTAGTACGGTGGCTCAGTGGTTAGTACGGTGGCTCAGTGGTTAGCATGGTGGCTCAGTGGTTAGTACGGTGGCTCAGTGGTTAGTACGGTGGCTCAGTGGTTAGCACTGATCCCTTGCAGCACTGAAGTCCTGAGTTCGATTCCACCCTTGGACACATCTACAAGGAGT
>JAACNH010000213.1:0-97500 GCA_019447015.1 Hymenochirus boettgeri
TGATGATAGATGGATAGATGGATAGATAGATAGATAGATAGATAGATAGATGATAGATAGATAGATAAATTGATAATAGATGGATGGATAGACAGATAGATATCTATACACAATCTATACACAATGGCTGGACTGTTTCTTCCCCTGTAACCAGAGATGCAGGTGGAGTGATCCCAGTGTCTGTTTATATTGGGAATAGTCAGGGAGGTGAGAGATTCTGCCCCTTTCATTCACTGACATCATAACAGGTCCCAACAGAAAGCACCCTCACTCACACCCACCTCTGTCTGTACTCACAACCAGTCTGTACTCATGTGTATAAAGATTGTGTATAGATTGTTTATTGAGACTGTGTACAGATTGTGTATAGAAATTGTTTATAGACCATGTGCAAACATTGTGTATATATTTTGTATAGACATTGTGTATGTACAGAGATTGTGTGAAGAACTGCTTTCCCACCAATATGTGTGCGTATCTATAACTCAAGGGCTGCTATACACAAACACACATACATACATACATATATAAATACATAGACACACACAAACATACATACATATATAAACACATACACATATATATAAATACATACATATATAAATACATACATACATAAATACAAACACACATACATACATATATTAATACATACACACACACAAACATATATAAATACATACACACATTCATATATAAATACATAAACACATATACACATTCATTTAAAAAAACGTACACACTCAAATATAAATACACACACATACACTTATACATGGAAACACCATACATAAACAAATACACACACATACATACATGCATACATACACATACATAAATAAATACACACAATCTATAATCTATCTATCTATCTATCTATCTATCTATCTATCTATCTATTTATCTATCTATCATCTATCTATCTATCTATCTATCTATCTATCTATTATCGATCTATCTATGTAATCTGATGTATCTGTATCTTCTAATCCATCCATCTATTATCAATTTATCTATCTATCGCCACCGTACTTGGGTTCCGCAGCTAGTGTGTCTGGGAATACTGGTTCCGCAACAGTCCGAAAGCGACTGTTACCGCCGGGGGGCAAAGGGAGAAGTGTGGTAAGATGAAGGTTAACACAACCACGTGAACTGGTTACCAAAAGAAAGGTTACCAGGTGGAGTTGTGGAAAATGGTAGAGGTTACCACAGGGAAAAGAAAAAATCCACGGACTGGTTCCACAAAGGGGGGCAGGAGATGTGTATTAGGTAATGGTAATACAGCATCCAACTGGACTGTGTCCCGGGGGGCAGGCGTAGGTGGTGGTTAAGGTATTACACTCCGAGCTGTTTACCGCATAGATGTTATCTAGCCGGGTTAGGCACAATCCCACTGACACTGTTACCACAGGACGGGTGGGATGGTAAGGGTTGAGAGCACCATCCCGTGACGGTGTTACCCAGGGATTGTGCTATGGTACAGTGTGTAGACACCATCCACTCGAGAGTACCAAAAGGAGAATAGCAGTTGTGTAGTGTGTAGGTTACCACAAAAAAAAAGCCACTGACTGTTATCCCGAGGAAGTGTGTGCACGTTAGGGTTTAACACATCCACGACTTTTACCCAGATGGTGTTTCTGGTCAAGGTGGTTAAACACATAACACGTGACTGTATTGGACGCAAGGGGGAAAAAGGGCAGGGGGGTTGGTGATGGGTGGGAAAATGGTTACCCAACGGGGTCCTGGCCGAGCTATAATACCCCGGCCAGTGATGTTGTATAAGGAAGGTGAGGTGTTTAACACAGGGGCCACCGACTGTTGTCACCGGGAGGGGGAAAAGAAACGAGCAGGTGTTTAATGTAAGTGTTAACGCATCCGCAATGACTGAATAATGTTTACCCAGGGGAGTGGTGGCTGGTAAGAAGGTTTAACAATCCACCGACTGTTACCCATGAGTGTGTAATGGAATAAAAGAAAAAGTGTTAACACAAACCAGGCGCAGAGCTGATATACCCAGGGTAGTGTGGATGGATGGTGTTGTTAAAACACTACGCACGCGACTGTTACCGGAACGGGGCAGAATAAAGTGGTAAATTTCAATGGTAACAACACAAAAAAAAAAAAATGCAACACTGAACTGGTTAAACCGGAAAAAAAAAAAGGGCCGATTGTGTTGGGTGAAGGTTACAACAACAGGGAAAATCCCCGGACTTTGTTCCCATGACCGCGGAGTGTGTGGAGGAATGTGGTTAACACAGTCCACTGTTACCAAAAAAAGGGCCGGGAGCTAGTGTATAGTACGTGGAAGTTAACACCAACAAGGTCCACTGACTGTTACGCCAGAGTGTGTAAGTTTAAAGTTACACATCCAACTGACTGTTACCCAGGAGTGTGTATGGTAATGTTTACACATCCCAACCGACTCGTTACCGAAGAGGGGGAACATTAACTGGTTGTAAATGGTAAAGAATGGTAATAAAACACATCCCACTGACTGAGTTTACCGGAAGAGACAGGGAGATGTTGGGTAAAGTGGTTAAGGGAAAGGTTCACACGATCCACTGACTGTGTCACAACCAAACGGCCAAGGAGTGTGTTGAGGTGAATGGTTAACGGGGCAGAATCCACCGACTGTTGGACAAACCAAGAGAGTGTGTAGGAGTCAATAGGTGAATAACAGCCCCACTGAACCACTGATTAACACCCGGAAACGGAGTTTATGTAAGGTCAAAAGGTATAACCACGTTATAAAACGCCCACCTGTTATACCCAAAAAAAAAAAACTGGGTGTGGGGTACGTTCAGGGTATCGCACAATCACACTTTTACCCAGGAGTGAATGTAAAAGTGGGGGTAAAAGGGGTTAACACATCACCTCAACGGGTTTAACCCCGCATCATTAAGTGTTATAGGTACGGGGTATACACGTGCCACTGACTGTATTACACCGGGAGTGGTTATGGTAAATGGTTAACACATCCAAACCACTGTTACGGGCGCAAGGAGTTTTTTATGGTAAGGTGTATAAACGACTCCACTGGACCTGGTTACCCAGATGTATTATGTAATAACAAGGGTTCACAGTACCACGCGAGCTGTTACCAAAAGAGGAACAGGGAGAATGTGGTGTATGGTAATGGGTGTTGAACACATCCAATGACTGATTACCCAGGAGTGTTGGTACTGGTAAGGTTAATACATCACTGGGTTAGCCATGGGGCAAAAAAGAGAGGGATGTGATGTAATGGGTAAGGTTAGTATACAGTACGACACTGTTACCCAGGGGAGGTGTATGTTAGGGTTAATACATCCACCTGTTAACCCAGAGGGAGTGTGTATGGTAGGGTTATACATCCCTGTTCCCCAGGGGAAAGTGTGAATGGTAAGGTTAATACATCCACGTTTACCCAGGGGGTGTGTAGGGGTAAAGGTTATACATCCACTGTTACCCAGTGGAGTGTGTATGTAAGGGTTAATAACACATCCACTGTAACCCCGGGGATGTGTATGTAAGGGTTAATACAGTCCACTGGTTACCCCCAGGGGAGTGTGATAGGTACGGGTAATACCTCCACTGTTTACCGGGAGTGTGATGGTAATGGTTAAAATACATCCACTGTTACCCAGGGGAGTGTTATGGTAAGGTTAACACATCCACTGGTTACAAACCCATGGGGAAGTGGTAAAGGTACGGGTTAATACATCCACTGTTACCCAGGGGAGTGTGTATGGTAAGGGTTAATACATCCACTGTTACCCAGGGGAGTGTTTATGTAAGGGTTAATACATCCACACCTCCACTGTTACCCCAGGGAGTGGTATGGTAAGGTTAAACAATCACTGTTTCCAGGGGAGTGTGTAATGGTAATGGTTTAATACAAGATCGCACTGTTTACCCAGGGATTGGTGTATGGGTAAGGTTACACATCCCCTGTTACCCAGGGGAGTGTTATGGTAAATGTTAATTATAACACTCCACTGTTACCTTACCACCCCGGGGAGTGTGGGTATGGTATAGGGTTAATGACATTCCACTGTTTACCCAGGGAGTTGTATGGGGTAAGGGTTAACCACATCCACGTTACCCAGGGAGTGTTATGGTAAGGGTTTTAATACATCCCACCGACGTGTTTTACCCAGGAGTGGTATGGTAAGGGTTAACACAATCCACCGACTGTTACCCACAGTGTTGTATGGTAGCAGGGTTAATCACATCCACCGACTGTTTTACCCCAGGAGTGTGTATGGTTAAGTTAACACATCGCACCGACTGTTACCCAGGAGTGTGTATGGGATGTTACACAATCCCACCGACTGTTACCCAGTAAGTGTGTTGGGAATGGTTTCACTCCACCGACTGTTACCCATCATTGTGTATTGTTAAGGGTTAACACATCCAACCGACTGTTACCCAGGAATTTGGTATGGTAAGGGTTAACACATCCACCGACTGTTTACCTCACAGCAATTGTGTATGGTAACGGGGGTTTAACCCATCCACCGACTGTTTACCCGTAGTGTGTATGGTAAGGGTTAACACATGTTCCACTGACTTTACCCCAGGGTGTGTATGTCAGGGTTACACAATCCACCGACCTGTTACCCAGCAGTTTGTAAGGGTAGGGTTACACCTCCACCGATGTTACCCAGGATGTGTAAGGGGTGGTAGGGTTAACACATCCACCGACTGTTACCCAGCAGTGTGTATGGTAGGGTTAACACATCCACCGCTGTTACCCAGCAGGTGTTTGGTAAATGGTTAACCATCCACCGACTGTGACCCAGTAGTTTGGTATTAAGGTTAACACATCAACCGACTGTTACCCCCCAGCAGTGTGTATGGTAAGGGTTAACAATCCAACGACTGTTTACCCAGGAGTGTTAAGGTAGGTTTCACACAATACACCGACTGTTACCCAGGTGGTGTATGTAAGGGTTCACTCCAGCCGCCCTGTTTTTACCCCAGGAGTGGTGTTGGTACGGTTAACACTCCACCGCCTGTTACCTACATGAGTGTGTATGTAAAGGTTAACACATCCATCCGACTGTTACCCAGCAGTGTGTAATGGTAAGTTATAAAAAGGGTTACCCATCCCACCGACTGTTACCCGGAGTGGTGTAGGTAAGGTGTAACAGACATCCACTGCTGTTACCCAGGAGTGTGTATGGTAATGGGTTTAGCACATCCACCGACTGTTACCCAGCAGTGTGTAATGGTAAGGGTTAACACATCCCCGTACTGTTACCCATGAGTGTGGTATGTCAGGTTAACACATCCACCGACTGTTACCAGCAGTGGTGTATGGTAGGGTAACACATCCACCGACTGATACCCAGGAGTGGGTAAGGTAAAGTACCCATCCCTGACTGTTACCCAGGAGTGCAAATTTAGGTAAGAGGGTTAACCATCCACTGATGTTACCCAGAGTGTGTATGTAAGGTTAACACATCACTGACTGTTACCCCATGGAGTGTGAAGTAAGGGTAACACTCCACTGTTACCAGGAGTGTGTATAGTACAGGGTTACCACAATCCACTGACTGTTACCACAGGATTGGTGTATGGTATGGTAACCAATCCACTGACTGTTACCACCCGGAGTTTGTATGTAAGTTAACACATCCACCCACCGACTGTTTACCTACCCAGCAGGTGTGTATGGTAAGGGTTAACCTCCACTGACTGTTACCCAGAGGGAGTGTGTATCGTACGGGTTAACACTCCCCTGACTTTTACCCGGAATGGTGTATGGTAGGGTTAACACATCCACTGCCTGTTACCCAGGGGAGTGTTTATGGGGTAAGGGTTTAACACATCCACCGACTGTTACCCATTAGTGTGTAGTTAAGGGGTAACACATCCACCGACTGTTACCCACAGTGGGTTTATGTTAAGGGTTAACACAATCCCCTGAACTGTTACCCAGGGATGTAGTATGGTAAGGGTTAACAACACATCCACCGCAACTGTTTACCCCAGGAGTGTGTACGGTCAAGGGTTAACACATGGGCCACCTACTGTTACCCAGGAGGAGTGTGTTGGTAATGGTGTTAACACATCCACCGACTGTTACCCAGGAGTGTGTAAGGTAAAGGTTAACACATCCACTGACTGTTACCCAGGAGTGTGTACTGAGTAAGGGTTAAAAACACAATCCACCGACTTTACCTCAGGATGTTAATGTAAGGTAAGAACAATCCACTGTTACCGGCGGAGGTGTGATAGTAATGGTTTAACACATCGGCACTGCTGTTTACCGGGGGGCAGGAGTTGTGTAAGGAAGGTTAACACAGCCACTGACTGTTACCGCGGAGTGTGTATGGTACGGTGTGGTGTAACGGGACATGTCCACCGACGTGTTACCGCAGGAGTGTGTTGGTAATGGGTTAACACATCCCCACTGCTGTTCCCAGGGGAGTGTGTATGGTAAGGGTTTAACACATCCCTGACCTGTTCCCAGGAGTGTGTATGGTAAGGTTAAACATCCACCGACGTTCCGGCGGAGTGTTTCATGGTATGTGTTAACACATCCACTGACCTGTTACCAACAGGAGTGTGTAAGTAAAGTTAACACATCCACCGACTGTTTACCACCCAGGAGTTGTGGTAGGTAAAGGTTAACACATCCACTTTTACCCGGAGTGTGTATGGTAAGGGTTAACACATCCACTGTTACCCAGCAGTGTGTATGGTAAGGGTTAACACATCCACTGTTACCCAGCAGTGTGTATGGTAAGGGTTAACACATCCACGCGACTGTTTACCCAGGAGTTTTTATGGTCGGGTTAACACATCCACTGACTGTTACCAGGAGTGTGTATGGTCGTGGGTTCACACATCCACGACTTTTACCAGGAGTGGGTATGGTAAGGGTTACACAATCCACCGACTGTTACCAGCAGGAGTGTGTAGGTAAGGAGTTAACACATCCACCGACTGTTTACCAGGAGTGGTGTATGGTAAGGTTAACACTCCACGGCTGTACCCAGGAGTGTGTATGGTAAGGGTAACACATCCACCGACTGTTACCGCGGGGGGGCGGATGTGTATCGGTAAGTTGGTATACCAGGGGGTCCACAGACTGTTCCGGGGACAGAGTGGTGTATGGTAAGGGTTACACATCCACTGAACTTTACCACGGGGGGCCCAGGATTGGTGTAAGTTAAAGTTTACACATCCACCCGGCTTTTTTGTTACCCGGAGTTGTGTAAGGTAAGTGTTAACACAATCCACTTTTATCCACTTTTACCAGGATGTTGTATGGTCAGGGTTAACACATCCACCGACTGTTACCGATTGGTGTACTGTTAAGGGTTAACACTCCACTGGCTGTAAATGGCCCCAGGAGTGTGTTATGTTACAAAAGGGTTCACACATCCACCGACTGTTACCCCATGAGTGTTTAGGTAAGTGGTTTAACACATCCACTTGACTGTTACCCAAGATGTGTATGGTAAGGGTTAACACATCCACCGACTGTTACCCAGGAGTTGTATGGTGGGTTAACACATCCCCGACTGTTACCCCGAGTGTTTATGGTAATGGTTACACATGCCACCGACTGTTACCCAACAATGGACTAAGGGAAGTGTGTATGGTAACAGGGTTAAACACATCCCACCGACTGTTTTCCGACCATACCCAGGAGTGGTATGGTAAGGGTTAACACATCACCGACTGTTTCCCCAAGAGACCGCAGGAGGTGTGTATGGTAAGGGTTAACACAATCCACATACCTGTTTACCCAGAGTGTTTATGGTCAAGTGTTAACACGCCACCGACTGTTGACCCATGAGTGTGTATGTTAAGGGTTAAACACATCCACTGATCTGTTACCCAGGAGTGTGTATGGTAAGGGTTAATACATCCACTGACTGTTACCCCTGTGGTGTATGGTAAGGGTTACCACTTCACAACTGTTACCCAGGAGTGTGTTTGTAAGGTTACACATCCACTGACTGTTACCCGGAGTGTGTATGTAAGGTTAACACCTCCCCAGACTGTTACCCGGTATGTGTATGTAAGGGTAACACATCCACCACCGACTGGTTACCCAGGAGTGTGTATTGTAGGGTTTAACACATCCCTGACTGTTACCCACAGGAGTTGTATGTAAGGGTTAACACATCCACACGACTGTTTGGCCTCCAGGAGTGTGGTAATGGTAAGGGTTAACCCTCCACCGCTGTTACCGCAGTATGTGTATGGTAAGTTAACACATCCACCGACTGTAATCCCAGCATGTGTATGTACGGGTTAACACCTCCCCCGACTGTTACCAGGAGTGTGTAATGTTAGTGTTAACTACATCCACCGACTGTTAGGGACCCAGGAGTGTGTATGGTAGGGTTAACACATCCACCGACGTTCCCGGAGTGCTGTATGGTAAGGTTTTAACACATCCACCGACTGTTACCCGGGGAGTGTGTATGGTAAGGTTACACATCCACCTACCTTACCCAGTAGTGTTGTAATGGGTAGGGTTAACACATCCACCACTGTTTACCCAGGGGAGTGTGTATGGTAAGGGTTAACACATCCACTGACTGTTACCCAGGAGTGTGTATGGTAAGGGTTAACACATCCAGAAGAAAAAGATGCCACTCCAACCGACTGTTACCGGCAGGAGTTGTATGGTAAGGTTTACCACATCCACCACCGACTGTTACCGCGGGGAGTGTGTAGTGTAAGGGTTTTAACACATCCACCGACTGTTACCCAGGGGATGTGTATGGTAAGGGGTAACACATCCACCAACCTGTTACCCAGGGGAGTGTGTATGGAAGGATCACAATCCACCTACGTTACCCAGGAGTGTGTATGGTAAGGGTTAACACATCCACCGACTGTTACCCAGCAGTGTGTATGGTAAGGGTTAACACATCCACCGACTGTTACCCAGGAGTGTGTATGGTAAGGGTTACCATCCACCGACTGTTACCCAGGAGTGTGTATGGTAAGGGTTAACAAATCCACCGACTGTTACCCAGGAGTGTGTAGGTAAGGGTTAACACATCCACGACTGTTACCCAGGGGAGTGTGTATGGTAAGGGTTAACACATCCACCGACTGTTACCCAGGGGAGTGTGTATGGTAAGGGTTAACACATCCACCGACTGCTACCCATGGGAGTTGTAGGTAAGGTTAACACCATCCACCGACTGTTTTACCCAGGGGAGGTGTATGGTAAGGTTAACACATCCACCGACTGTTACCCAGAAGGAGTGTGTATGGTAGGGTTAACACATCCCCGACTGGTTACCCAGGGGAGTGTGTATGTAGGTTAACACATCCCTGTTACTCCGCGTGTGTAGGTAAGGGTTAACACATCCACCGACTGCTACCCAGGATGTGTATGGTAAGGGTTAACCACATCCACTGACTGTTACCCAGAGTGTGTATGGTAAGGGTTAACACATCCACCGACTGTGTACCCAGGATGTGTATGGTAAGGGTTAACACAGTTCCCCGACGTACCCAGGAGTGTGAAGGTAAGGGTTAACACATCCACGCCTGTTACCCGGGAGTGTGTATGTAGTAAGGGGTTAACACATCCACGGACTGTTACCCAGGGGAGTTGTATGGTGGGTTAACACAGAAATATCCACTGACTGGTTACCCAGGGGGTGTGTATGGTAAGGGTTACGCACATCCACCGACTGGCTAACCCGGGACTTGTATGGTAAGGTTGAACACATCCACGCGACTGTTACCCAGGGGAGTGTGTATGGAAGGGTTAACACATCCACCGACGGTTACCCATTAGTGTTAATTGTAGGGTTAACACATCCACCGACTGTTACCCAGGAGTGTGTAATGGTAAGGGTCACACACTCCACCACTGTTACCACCCAGGAGGTGGATGGTAAGGGTTTAACACATCCACCGACTGTTTCCCCAAAGTGTGTATGGTAAGGGTTAACACATCCAACCGACCTGCTACCCAGGAGTGTGTATGGTACGGGTTAACACATCCCCCTACTATTTACAGGAGTGTGTATGGTAGGGTTAACACATCCCCCGACTGTTACCCAGGGGAGTTTGTATGGTAAGGGTTCCACATCCACCGATGTTACCAACCCAGCGGGAAGTGTGTATGGTAGGGTTAACAAACATCCACCGACTGCTACCCAGGGGAGTTTTATGGTAATGGTTAACACATCCACCGACTGTTACCCGCAGGAGTGTTTAATGGTAAGGGTTAACACATCCACCGCTGTTACCCAGAGTGTGTTACTGGTAGGGTTTAACACATCCACCGACTGTTACCCAGGGGAGTGTGTTGGTACGGGTTACACATCCACTGTTACCCAGCAGTGTGTATGGTAAGGGTTAACACACATCCACCTTTACTGCTACCTCAGGATTGTGTAGGTAAGGGTTAACACATCCACTGACTGTTACCCGGAGTGTGTATGGTAAGGGTTAACACATCCACACCGACTGTTACCCAGGAGTGTGTATGGTAAGGGTTAACACATCCACTGTTACCCAGGAGTGTGTATGGTAAGGGTTAACACATCCACTGACTGTTACCCAGGGGGGTGGTGTATGGTAAGGGTTAACACATCCACTGACTGTTACCCAGGGGAGTGTGTATGGTAAGGGTTAACCATCCACTGACTGTTACCCAGGGGATTGTGTATGTAAGGTTAACACATCCACCGACTGTTACCGGTGGATTGTGTATGGTATGGTTAACACATCCACCTGACTGTTACCCCGGGTTTTTGTATGGTAAGGTTTACCACATCCACACGACTGTTACCCAGGGAGTGTGTAATGGTATAGGTTAACACATCCACCACGTTACCGGACAGCAGTGTGTAGGTAAAGGGTTACACATCCCCCGACGTTAACCACAGGATTGTGTATGTAAGGTTAACACATCCAACCGCTGTTACCCCAACCTCAGCAGTGTGTAGGGATAAAGGGTTACACATCCCCGACTGTTCCCCAGGAGTTGTATGGTAAGGGTTAACACAATGAACACACCGACTGTTACCCAGGAGTGTGTATGGTTAAGGGTTAACACATCAACCGACTGTTAGGCCCAGTAGTGTGTATGGTAAGGGTAACACACATCCACCACTGTTACCCAGGGTGTGTAGGGTTAACACATCCACCGACGGGTTACCCCAGCAGTTGTATGGTAGGTTAACAACATCCACCGACTGTTCCCAGGAGGTTGTAGGGTTAACACATCCACCGACCTTGTTACGGAACGCATGAGTTGTTGTTTAAGGGTTAACACATCACCGACCTGTTTACCCAGGGATGTGTCTGGTAAAGGGTTAACACATCCACCGACTGTTACCCAGGCGCAAGTGTGTATGGTAATGGTTAACACATCCACCGACTGTTACCCAGGAGTGTGTATGGTACGGGTTAACACATCCACCGCTGCTACCAGGAGTGTGGTATGGTAAGGGTTTAACACATCCACCGACTGTTACCCAGGAGTGTGTATGGTAAGGGTTAACACCCTCGCACCACCGACTGCTCACCCAGGAGTGTGTATGGTAAGGTTAATCACCTACACCGACTGTTACCTCAGGAGTGGGGTGTCAGGGTTTAACACATCCACCGACTGTTTACCCAGGAGTGTGTTTTGTAAGGGTTAACACACCACCGACTTTACCCAGTAGTGTGTAGGTAGAGGGTTAATAACACATCCACCGACGTGTTACCCAGGAGTGTGTAAGGGTTACACATCCACCGACTGTTTACCCAGGAGTGTGTGTTGTACGGTTTAACCACCTCCACCGGAAAACCCTGTTACCCCTGAGTGTTTATGGTACGTGTTACACATCACCGACTGCTACCAGGAGTGTGTGGATGGTAAGGGTTAACACAATACACCGACTGTTAACCCAGGATTGTGTAAGGGTTTTACACCTCCACCACCGACTGTTACCCATGAGTGTGTGTTGTAAGGGTTTTAACACACATCCACCGACTGTTAACCCAGGAGTGTGTAAGGTAAGGGTTACACATCCCGCGACGGTTCCCGCAGATTGTGTATGGGTCAGGGTTAACACATCCACCGCTGCTACCCAGGAGTTTGTAATGGTAAGGGTTAACACATACACCGACCTGTTACCACCCAGGAGGTGTTGTATGGTAGGGTTCCACAATCCACCCTACTGATCCAGGAGTGTGTATGGTAAGCGTTAACACATTCACCGACGCTACTCAATCTATTTATTATCTGATCTATCTATGTCTCATTACCTATCTTCTCTCATTTCTAATCATCTATCTATCTACTATCCTATCATATCTATTGCTATCTATCTATCATCTATCCTCTATTCTATTACTAACTGCTCATCTATCATCTATCTATACTTTACTATACATTATATCAGCATCTATTATCTATCTATCGTATCTAATTATCTATCTATCTTCTATCTATCTATCTATCTACTCTATTATCTATCTATCTATCTAGCTATCTATTCTAGCGTATCATATCTATCTATTCTATCTATCTTTATCTACACTATCTATCTATCTCTATCTATCTAATCATATCTATCATCCTATCTATACTGCTATCTACATCTTCGATCTATCTATCTATCATGATCCCCCCCTATCTTATATCATCTATCTCTCTTGATCTATTATCCTCCCCTTAAATTTATCTATCTATTATCTATCTATCTACTATCTATCTATCTATCTTATCGATCTATTATTCTATCTATCCTATCGTATTCTATCTATGCCTATCTATCGTATCTATTATCTATCTATTCTATCTATCTATCTATCTATCTAATATCTAATCTATCTATTATCTATTCTAGTCTATCTATCTTCTATTACTTACTATCTGATCTCTATATCATCTATCTATCTACTCTATCTATCTCATCATTATCTTCTATCTATCTATCTATCATCTATCATCATCTATCTATCATCTCCTATCATTCTTATCTAGTCATCTATCTATCTATTATCATCTATCTATCTATCTATCTATCTATCTTCTATATCTATCTATCTTTATCTATCTATCGAATCTATCTATATACTATCTATCTATCTCTATCGTTAATCTTCTTATTACTTCTTCATCTACATCCACTGACTGTCCAGCTGTGAGGTCTTTGGCACTGCCCGGGTCTCGCTATGTAACATTAGTAACCCATTTAATTATATTCCAGCAATTGTAACTCCGATTGATTTTACAAATCTATAAATAGAAAACAGATACAATTAAAGCTATAACAAATAGAATGATATATAGACATACACATATAAAGATAGATAGATAGATCTTATAAATAATATCTAGTAATGTCGTATATCTTATAATATATGTATAATATCTATTTAATGTCTGTATCATATCTATCATATATGTATAATATCTATATCATGTCTGTAATATCTATAATATATGTATATGTCTCTATAATTCTGTATATCTTAATATATGTTAATATCGATATAATGTCTGTATATCTATACTATAATTTAAATATCTATGATAATGTCTGTAATATCTATCAATATATTATACATATCTATATAATGTCTGTAATATCTATAACTTATTATAAATATGTAGGATAATGTCTGTATACTCTCTATATATGTATAATATCTATATAATGTCTGTAATATCTATAATATATGTAGAGATGTGTATATAATGTCTGTATATCTATAGATATAAAAATGTGATATATTATAAATGTCTGTATATCTATAATATATTGTATAATAAAGATCCTATAATAATTTCTTATATCTATAATATATGTATTATATCGAATATGTCTGTATATCTATAATATATGTCATAATACTATATCATTTCTGTATATCTATAATATATGTATAATATGTAGATAATGTCTGTATATCTAAAGTATATTCTAATATTCATATAATTTCTGTATATCTATAATATATGTTATAATAATGTATATAACGTCTGTATCTATAATCTTGTATAAATTCTATATAATGTCTGGATCTCTATACTATATGTATAATAATCTATTTAATGTCTTATATCTCTAATATATTTATAATATCTATATAATGTCTGTATATCTATAATATATGTATAGTTCTATATACTGTCTGTAAATAAAGCATCTCTAATAAATGTATAAGATCTAGATATGTCCTGTATATCTATATATCTGTATAATATCTATATAATGTCTTTTATATCTATAAGTAATATATTTATACATCTATATAATGTCTGTAATATCTATAATATCTGTATCGCATAATATCGATATATGTCCCTGTATATCTAAACTATATGTATAATCTCTATATAATGTCTGTATATCTATAATATATGTGATAGCCTATCTATATAATGTCGTAATATCTATAATATATGTATAATATCTATATAATGTCTGTCTATCTATCATATATGTCATAATATCTATATAATGTCCTGTATATACTATAATATATTATAATATCTATATAATGTCTGTGATATCTATAATATATGTTAATTCTATATACTGTCATGTATATCTATAATATATGTATAATTCTATATAATTTGTCTGTATATCTATAATATATGTATAAATATCTATATAATGTCCTGTAATATCCTTTAATATATGTATAATAATCATATATTTCTGTAATATCTACTAATATATGGTATAATATCTATTAACTGTCTGTATATCTATAATACATGTATAATATCTATATAATGTCTGTAATAAATCTATAATATATGTATAATATCTATATATGTCTGTATATCTAGAATATAAATGTATAATATCTATGATAATGTCGTATATCTCTAATATATGTATAATTCTATATCAGTGTCTTAATCTATAATATATGTATATACTATATATGTCTGTATTCTATAAATATAATGTATAATATCCTATATAATGTCGTCTATCTATAAATATGTATTAAGTATTCTATATATGTCTGTATATCTTAATATATTATAATATCATATAAAAGTCTGTTGATCCTATAATATAGTCTAATAGTCTATATAATGTATAGTAGCTGTAATATGATAAAACCAATCTGATAATATCTATATAATCTTATACTGTATTTACCCTGTTCCTCTGTGAGCATCAGTGAAGTGGCTACTTCGAATCTCTTGGTCTGGGACAGATACTTGTTCAATTTGAACGATGTTCCAGCTCCATGGAGTGTTGGCTGTGTGACGGCGTTCGGTTCTCTGCATTTCCCCACGGAAGGTTCGACTGGCCTGAGCTGGACACAAAGTTAACGAATACAGAAATGCAATATGCACATGACTGGTCAGGACATCATTACATAATGACAGTTACCTATAAAAATCTTGTGTTCATTTCAACGTGGAGAGGCAGTCACAGAATCGCCTGTAATAAAATGGATGTTACGTCATGATAGCATCAATTCGCTTGCGTCACGTTAATGATCGAAAATATCGAACTGTACTCGAATATCGATCATCTCCATTGGTGTTACAACAGTGTTGCAGATTAGTTTGTTTGTTTGTACACAATATTCGTTCACTTTAATACCAGATTGGAGAGGGAAAGATACAATATACTAGAGAGGAATGGATACAATGTAATAGAGAGGGGAAGGATATCAAAGTCACAGAGAGGAAACGAGACAATGTAACAGAGAAGCAACGATACAATATGTACAGAGTGAGCTAAAAGTATACACTGTAATAGAGAGGAAAGGATACCTGTAATAGAGAGGAAAGGATACACTGTAATAGAGAGAATGGATACATTTAACGAGGGAACCTATACAATGTAACAGAGAGGAATGGATACACTGTATAGAGAGAAAGGATACACTGTAATAGAGAGGAAGAGGATACCTGTAATAGCTATGAAAGATGTGGATAAAACTGTAACAGAGAGGAAACGATACAATGTAACAGAGAGGAATGGATACACTGTAATAGAGAGGAAAGGATACACTGTAATAGAGAGGAAAGGATACACTGTAATAGAGAGGAATGGATACACTGTACAGAGAGGAAACGATACAATATAACAGAGAGGAAAGGATGCACTGTTAATAGAGAGAAAGGTACACTGTAATAGAGGGAATGGATACAATGTAACGAGAGGAAACGATACAATGTAACAGAGAGGAAGGAATCCTGTATAGAGAGGAAAGGATACACTGTAATAGAGAGGAATGGATACACTGTAACTTAGAGGAAACGATACAATGTAACAGAGATGAAACGATACAATGTAACAGAGAGGAAACGTACATGGTAACAGAGAGCAAAGGATACAATGTAACAGATAGGAAAGGGTGCACTGTAACATAGAGTAAAGGATACACTGTAAAAGAGAGGAAAGGTTACAATGTAACAGAGAGGAAAGGATGCACTGTAATAGAGAGGAATGGATACACTGTAATGCGAGAAGGATCAATGTATAGAGAGGCATGGGTAACTGTATAGAGAGGAATGGATACATGTCAATAGAGAGGCAAGGATTACATCAATAGAGAGGAATGGACTCACAATGCAATAGAGAGGAAAGGATACACTGTAATAGAAGAGGAAAGGATACAATGTAATAGAGAGGAATGGATACACTGTAATAGAGAGGAATGGATACAATGTAATAGAGAGGAAAGGATCAATGTAAATAGAGAGGAATGATACACTGTAATGAGAGCAAATGATACACTTTAAAAGAGGGAGTGGATACCTGTAATAGGAGCAAAGGATACAATGTAACAGAAGGAAAGGTGCACTGTAACAGAGAGGAAGGATAACTGTAAACGAGAAGGAAACGATACATGTAACAGAGAGTAAAGATACAATGTAAGAGAGGAAAGGATGCACTGTAATAGAGAGGAAATGGAATACCCTGTAATAGAGACGAAGTGGATACACTGTACAGCGAGGAATGGATTACACTGTAACAGAGATGACACGGTAGGCATGTAACAGAAAGAAAGGATACAATGTAACAGAGCAGGAAGAGGAGACAATGTAACAGAGAGGAAAGGATGCCTTTAAAAGAGAGGAAAGGATACACTGTATAGAGAGAATGGATACACGTAATAGAGAGGAAAGGAATACAATGTAATAGAGAGGTAATGGATAAACTGTAATAGAGAAGAATGGATACATGCAATATAGGAAAGGCTACATGCAATAGAGAGGAATTGATTCACAATGCAATAGGAGGAAAGGATACACTGTAATATGCGAGTAAAGGATACAGATGTAATAGGATGAATGATACACTGTACTGAGAGGAATGATACATGTAATAGAGCGGAAAGGCTCAAGTAATAGAGAGGAATGGATACACTGTAATAGAGATGCATGGATACAATGCAATAAAGAGGAAAGGATACAATGCAACAGAGAGGAAAGGATACAATGCAATAGAGAGGAATGGACACAATGTAAAAAAGAGGAAAGGATACAATGCAATAGAGAGGAAAGGATACAATGCAATAGAGAGGAATGGATCATGCAATAGAGAGGAATGGATACACTGCACAGAGAAGGAATTGGACATTAACAGAGAGGAAAGGAACAATGTAACCGAGGGAACGATCAATGTAACAGAGAGGAACGATACATGTAACAGAGAGCAGGATACATTACGAGAGCCAGGTGCACTGTAGCAGAAGGAAAGGATACACTGTAACAAGAGGAAAGGATACAATGTAATAACAGAGAGGAAAGGATCACTGTAATAGCGAGGATGGCACAACTGTAATGAGAGAGGAATGGATACACCTGTAAACCGCGAGAGAATGGATAACACTGTAACAGAGAGGAATGATACATTTAACAGAGAGCAAAGATACATGTAACAGAGAGGAAGGGTGCACTGTAACAGAGAGGAAAGGATACACTGTAACAGAGAGGAAAACCGGAAATAAAACAAAATTTGGGGGTACCAGAGATGAAATGTACAATTTAACAGGAGGGAAAGGATGCACTGTAATAGAGATTAATGGGATACGCTGCAATAGAGAGTAAAGGATCACTGCAGATAGAGAGAAAGATACATGTAATAGAGGGATGTTACGCGCCATAGAGAGGAGGATACTGCAATAGAGAGGAAAGGATACAATGTAATGAGAGTAATGGATACCCTGTAATAGAGCGGACAAGTATAACAAGTATCGAGAGGAAGGGATCCGCTGTAATATAGAGGAATGGATATGGATACACTGTAATAGAAGGAAGGATCAAATGTATAGAGAGGAATGGATACACTGTAATAGAAGGAAAGGCTTACATGAATAGAGTATGAATGGATCGCTGCAATATAGAGGAAAGGTACAACGCAATAGAGAGGAAAGGATACAATGTCATAGAGAGGAAGGGATACACTGTAATAGAGAGGAAACATCGATCGCAATGTCAATATAGAGGAATGGATAACTCTGTAAATGAGCGGAATGGAAATATGGATCACTGTACTATAGAGAAAGGTATACAATGTATAGAGAGTATGGATACACTGTAATAGAGAGGAAAAGGATACAATGTATAGAGAGTATGGATACATGTAATAGAGAGGAATGGATAACAATGCATAGAGAGGAAGGATACACTGTAATAGAGATAATGGATCACTGTAAGAGAGGAATGGATACACTGTAATAGAGAGACAGGATACCATTTATAAGAGGATGGATAGGCCTGTAATAGAGAGTACAGGATACAAATGTAATACGGAGGAATGGATCAATGTAATAGAGACGTTAAAGGATACAAAGTAATAGAGAGGAGGATACACTGTAATAGAGAGATGGATAACGTAATAGAGAGGAATGGTACACCGTGTAATTAGGGAAAGGATACAATGTAATAGAGAGGAATGGATACGCTGTAATAGAAGAGGTATGGATTTGGATAACACTGTAATAAAAAGGAAATGGATACATTTCATATAGAGAATGGATACACTGTAATAGAGAGGAAAGGATACGCTGTAATAGAGGGAAAGGATCAATGCATAGATAGTAAATGGATACAATGCAATAGAGAGGAATGGATCACAATGTCAATAGAGAGGAAGGATACAATGCACTAGAGAGGTGGATACACTGCACTAGAGAGGAAAGGATACAATGTAATAGAGAGGAATGGATACATGGCAATAGATATGATGGAACAATGCAACTGAGAGAATGGATACAATGCAATAGAGAGGAAAGGATACAATGTAATAGAGAGGAAAGGATCTCTGTAATAGAGAGGAAAGGATACAATGCAATGAGAGGAATGGATACAATGCAATAGAGAGGATGGATACAATGCAATAAAGAGGAAAGGATACAATCAATAGAGAGGAATGGTACAATGCAATAGAGAGGACTGATATCAATGGATAATAGGAATGGATACCATGCAATAGAGAGGATGGATACAACAATGCAATAAAGAGGAAAGGATACAAGCAATAGAGAGAATGGATACAATGCAATAGAGAGAATGGATACAATGCAATAGAGAGTAATTGGAATACAATGGCAATAGAGAGGACTGGATACAATGCAATAGAGAGGATGGATACACTGCAATAGAGAGGAAAGGAATACATGAAATAGAGAGGAATGATACAATGCAATAGAGAGGAATGGATACGCTGTAATAGATAGGGTAATGGATTACCTGTCAATGAGCGGAATGGTCACTGTATAGAGCGAAAGGATACAATGTAATAGAGAGGGAATGGAACACTGTAACAGAGAGGAAAGGTACATGTAATAGAGAGTAATGGATACACTGTAATAGAGAGGAAATGATACAATGTTAATAGAGAGGCTGATACAATGTAATAGATGGAATGATCCACTGTAATGAGAGAGGAAAGGCTGCGCTGTAACTAGCGAGGTATGGATCTTATACACTGTAATCAGAAAGGAATGTATACAAGGCAATAGAGAGGAATTATACAACTGTAATAGAGAGGAAAAGGCTACATGTATAGAGAGGATGGGATACGCTTGTAATAGAGAGGAATGGATCGCTGTAATAATAGAGGAAACTTATACAATGCAATAGAAGGAATGATACAATGCATAGAGAGGAATGATACAATGCAATAGAGAGGAAAGATACAATGCAATAGAGAGAATGGATACATGCAATAGAGGGAAAGGATCAATTGGGGCGCCAAATAGAGAGGCAATGGATACACTGGCACATAGAGAGGATGGATACAATGCACTAGAGAGGAAAGTATACAATGCAATAGAGAGGAAATGGATACAATGCAATAGAGAGGAATGGATACAATGCAATAGAGAGGGAATGGATCCAATGCAATAGAGAGGAAAGGTACAATGGCAATAGAGAGGAATGGATACAATGGCAATAGAGATGAATGGATACCGCTGTAATAGAGGGAAAAGGATACAATGCAATAGAGAGGAAATGGATACATGCAATAGAGAGAATGGATCAATGCAATAGAGAGGAAAGGATACAAGCAATAGGAGAATGGATACATGTAAGAGAGACGGATTACCTGTAATAGAGAGGAATGGATACAATGTAATAGAGAGGAATGATACAATGCAATAGAGAGGAAAGGATACAATGCAATAGAGAGGAATGGATACAATGCAATAGAGAGGAAGGATACAATGCAATAGAAGGAATGGATACAATGCAATAGAGAGGAATGGATACAATGCAATAGAGAGAATGGATACAATGCAATAGAGAGGAATGGATACAATGCAATAGAGTGAGGATGGGATACAGCAATAGAAGAGGAAGGATACAATGCAATAGAGTAGGAAATGCTACAAGCAATAGAGAGTACAGGATACAATCAATAGAGAGACTGGATCAATGTCAATAGAGAGAAGGATACGCGGTAATAGAGAGGAAAGATACACTGGCATAAGAGGAATGGATACAATGCAATAGAGAGGAATGGATACAATGCAATAGAGAGGAAAAGGATACAATGCAATAGAGAGGAATGGATACAATCACAATATGAGAGGAATGGATACATGTATCAGAGAGGAATGGACACAATGCAAGAGAAGAATGGATACAAATGCACTAGTGGAATGGCTACAATGCAAAAAGTGAAGAATGGATACCTGTACTAGAAGAGGAAGGATAGCGCTGTCAAGATAGGAATGGATCGCGCTGTAATAGAGAGGAAATGGATGCATGCAAGAGAGAGGAAAGGAATCACGGTAATCGAGATGAATTGATAACACTGTAATAGAAAGGATGGACCCCAATCTAATAGAGAGGAATGGACACACACAAATTAATAAGAGGAATGGATCCCTTAATAGAGAGGAAAGGATACAATGTAATAGAGAGGAAAGGATACACTGTAATAGAGAGGAATGAATACAATGCAATAGAGAGGAAAGGATACAATGTAATAGAGGGTAATGGATACACTGTAATAGAGAGGAATGGATACACTGTAATAGAGAGGAATGGATACACTGTAATAGTAGAGGAATGGATCAATGCAATAGAGAGGAAAAGGATACAATGTAATAGAGGGTAATGGATACACTGTACTCGAGAGGCATGATCACTGTATAGGAGAGTGGATACATCAATAGAGAGGAATGGATACACTGTAATAGAGAGGAATGGATACACTGCCCAGTAAAGAGGAATGGATACCCTGTAATAGAGAGAATGGGGATACAATGCATAGAGAGATGGCTACAACTGTCATAGAGAGGATGGCTACAATGCAATAGAGAGGAATGGATACAATGCAATAGAGAGGAAAGGATACAATGTAATATAGGGGAATGGATACACTATAATAGAAAGGGAATGGATACACTGTATAGAGATGAATGGATAACAGATTCACTAGAAGGAAATGATACAAGTAAATATTAGAGAGGATGGATTAACACTGTAATAGAGAGGAAATGATACACTGTAATAGCGAGGAATTGGATACACTGTAATAGAGAGGAAGGATACACTGTAAAGAGAGGATGGATACAAATGTAATAGAGAGGAATGGATACAGGCAATAGAGAGGAATGGATGACCGGTAATAGAGAAGAAATGGGATACAATGTCCATAGATAGGAAAGGATACATGTAATTGGAGCGGAAGGACACAATGTAATAGAGAGGAATGATACAATGTATAGAGAGGAATGGATACACTGTAATAGAGATGAATGGGATACACTGTAATCAGATGAAAGGATACATTATAGAAGGAATGGATACAAGGCAATAGTGAAGGAATGGATATCACTGTAATATTAGGAAGGATACAATGTAATGAGGGTAATGGATCACTGTAATAGAGAGTATTGCACGATGTAATAAGAGAATGATACAATGTAATAGAGTCAATGGATGGGACATTAAAAGAGAGGAATGATTACCCAGTAATCCAGAGGAAAGGATACACTGTACAGAAGAGGACAACAGAGAGTAAGTATAGTGTTAGTGGCTATAGGACGATTTTGAAGGGGGGCATTGATATGTCTCATAGGGGATTTGGAGTGGATCGTTAGTGTCTATATGGGATTTGGGAGTGGGATTGGTTCTAGTGTCTATAGTGATTTTGAGGGGGATTGTTATGTCTACTAGCGGATTTGGATGGGTATTGTTTTGTGTCTACTAGGGGAATATGGAGGGGGGTTGTTAGTGTCTATAGGGAATTTTGAGGGGCATTGTTTGCCTTCTATAGGGGATTCTGGAGGGGCATTGTTAGTACTATAGGGGATTTGGAGGGCATTGTTAATGTCTATAGGGGCTATGGAGGGGGGTGTTGGTGTTATAGGGGATTTGGAGGGGCATGTTTGTGTCTATAGAGGATTTGAGGGGATTGTTAGTGTCTATAGGAGATTTTGAGGGGTATTGTTAGTGTCTATAGGGGATTTTGAGGGTGATTTGTAGTGTCTATAGGGGATTTGGAGGGCATTGTTTGGGTCTAGGGGATTTTTGAGGGGGATTGTTAGTGTCCTATAGGAGATTTTGAGGGGGTTGTTTAGTGTCTATAGGAGTTTTGAGGGGGATGTTAGTGTCTATAGGGGATTTGGAGGGGCATTGTTTGTGTCTATAGGGGATTTTGAGGGGGATGTTAGTGTCTATAGGAGATTTTGAGGGGATTGTTAGTGTCTTAGAGATTTTGAGGGGGATTGTTTAGGTGTGTCTATAGGGGTTGGGAGGGTCATTGTTTTGGGTCTATAGGGGATTTTGAAGGTGGGATTGTTTTAGTGGTCCTAGAGATATTTGATGGGCATTGTTTGTGTCTATAGGGGATTTTGAGGGGGATTGTTAGTGTCTATAGTGGGGTTTGAGGGGATTGTTAATGCTAACGGAGATTTTGAGGGGGATTGTTATTGTTTATAGGGGATTTGGAGGGCATTGTTTGTGTCTATAGGGGATATGGAGGGGGGTTGTTAGTGTCTATAGCGGATTTTGAGGGGCATTGTTTGGCCTCATAGGAGGATTTTTGAGGGGATTGTTAGTGTCTATAGGAGATTTTGAGGGGACTGTTACATTGTCTCTGCGATCAATGTTTCCTCCCGGATCCTCTATGGGAGCAGCAGAGGTTGGAGATTCCCTAATGCTCTATAGGTAACAATCTATGGGTTAATCTACGGGGTAAATATGTTCCATTTGAAGGGAACTCCATCTCCATATGGCCAACACATTGTAGTCATTATTACTGGTCCTTTCTGAAAGTATAGCACTTCGTGCACAGGCTTGGGAAGAATTAACACTAGACCTTTATAAACTGCAAAGGGCTAAGTGAATTAGACTGGTGGTAAAGTACAGTCAGGGTGAGTACAGACTGGTAGTGAGTACAGTCAGGGTGAGTAACAGACTGTAGATTGAGTAGGCTAAACTAATAAGTACAGACTGTAATGATACATTCAGAGGGTGACTTAAGACTGGTAGTGATAAAAAGGCTAACTAATGAGTAACAACTGGTAATGATTACGAGTCAGAGGTGAGTACAGACTGTGTTGAGTACAGGCTATAATTGAGTACAGACTGGTAATGGGTACAGTCAGAGTTGATACAACTTTGGGTGATTAAAGGCTAATAATGAGTACAGACTGGTAATGAGTACAGTCAGAGGTGAGTACAGACATGTAGTGTAAGGGCTAATAATTGAGTTACAGACTGGTAATTGGTGAGTAAGTCAGAGTGTGACTAACAGACTGGTATGACGTAAGCTAATCAATAGTACAGACTGGGTAATGAGTACAGTCAGAGGTGAACTACAATACTGGTAGTGGTACAGCTATAATGAGTTCAGACTGGTAGTGGTCAGGCTATACATGAGTTCAGCTGGTAGTTAGTACCAGGCTAATATTAGTACAGACTGGATAATGTAACAGTCAGGATTAGCTACACTGGTATTGAGTAAGCAGACAATCGTGGTGTACAAGACAGTATTAAATGTAAGCTATAGTTGTTATGACTGGTAGTGATATGAGTGGAGTAAGCAAATGGTGTGGAATACCGATCTGGTGGTAAGTACAGTCAGAGGTGAGTACATACAGGTGATGACTACAGGCTAATAATGAATACAGACTGGTAGTGAGTATAGAGGCTAAACTGAGTAAGCAGACTGTTAATGAGTACAGGCAGAGTGAGTACCGAGACTGGTAGTGGAGTACGAACTAATAGTGAGTACAGACGGGTAGTAAATGTAGGCTGGTAGTGAGTACAGTCTGAGGGGAGTACAGATTGTAGTGAGTAAATTCAGAGTTGTATACAGACTGGTAGTGAGTACAGACTGGTAGTACAGACTGGTAGTGAGTGTAGGCTGATAGTAAGTATAAACTGGTAGTAAGTACAGTTAAGGGAGTACACAGATTGTAGTAAAGTAATTCAGAGGTGTAATACAGACTGGTAGTGAGTACAGACTGGTAGTACAGACTGGTAGTGAGTGTAGGCTGATAGTAAGTACAAACTGTTAGTAAGTACAGTTAGAGGGGAGTACAGATTGTCGTGAGAAAATTTAGAGGTAAATACAGACTGATGGTGAATAAAGTCAGAGATTAGTACAGACTAATAGTGCGTACAGACGGGTAGTAAATATAGGCTGCTAGTGAGTATAGACTGGTAGTGAGTGTAGGCTGATAGTGAGTATAGACTGGTAGTGAGTACGTCTGAGGGGAGTACAGATTGTAGTGAGTAAATTCAGAGGTGTATATAGACTGGTAGTGAGTACAGACTGGCAGTACAGACTGGTAGTGAGTATAAACTGGTAGTGAGTGTAGGCTGACTAATAAGTACCAATGGTAGTAAGCACAGTTATAAGGGAGTACAGATTGTAGTGAGTAAATTCAGAGGTAATACAGACTGATGGTGAATAAAGTCAGAGATGAGTACAGACTGTGTATGAGTACAGCTTGTAAACAAATAAGTGGTATACGATGATAGTAGTTAAGGCTGATATTGAGTATAGATGGTAGGTGGTGTGATGAGCTGATCGCAGTGACAGACTGGTAGGAGTGGTTGGCTTGATAGCAACCCGACTGGTAGTGAATGTAGGCTGATAGTGAGTATAGACTGGCAGTAAGTACAGTCAGAGGTGAGTACAGACTGATGATGTAGTAAGTCAAGAGGTAGATACAGGCGTGGTAGTGAGTACAGTAGAGGTGAACAGCAGCTGGCTTGTGTGAGTACATTACAGAGGTGAGTACAGACTGATGAATGAGTAGTCAAGGTGAATACTGAGTTGATGGGAGATACATACTGTATGAGTAAAGTTAGAGGGTAGTACAGACTGGTTGTGATTCAGACGAGGATGATACTACTGATGGGTGAGTAAGTCCGGGTAGTACAGAGTGGTAGTGAGTAAAGTCAAGGTGAGTACAGACTGGTTGTGTATTACAGACAGAGGTGAGTACAACTGGTTTGGTGAGTACAGAGACAGTGGTACGTACTGCTTGTGTTACAGTACAAATAGAGGTATTAAGACGGTGTGAGTAACGACAGAGTAAGTACAGACTGGTTGTGAGTACGACGTGAGTACAGACTGGTTTGTGAGTACAGACAGGTAGTAAATTTTGAGTACAACGAGGTGACAGATGGTTGTGAGTACGACATAGGTGGTACAGACTGTTGTGAGTACAACGACAGAGGGGGACAACTGGTTGGTGAGTACAGACCAGAGGTAGTACAGACTGTTGTGAGTACAGACAAGTGAGTAACAGACTGTGTTGTGAGTACAACAGGTGAGTACATACTAGGTTGTGAGTACAACAACGAGGTTAGTACAACTTCTGGTTTGTGAGTACAGACAGGGTGAGTCAGCTAGGTTGTGCGACCGACAGTAGAGGGTGGTACAGAACTGGTGTTGTGAGCTACGAAGAGCATTGATTACAACTTTTGTTGGTGTGAGCACATACAGTGGAGTACAGACCTGGTTTGAGCATTACAGACAGTGAGTACAGATCGGTTGTGAGTCACAGACAGAGTGAGTACAGACTTGGTTGTGAGCACAGACAGAGTGAGTACAGACTGGTTTGTGAGCATCTAGAGCAGGACGGTTAGTACAGACTGGTTGAAGTACCTAGATTGTGATTACAGACTGTTGTTGTACACTAGCTGGTTGTGAGCATACAAAAGACAGAGGTAGTACAGACTGGTTTTGAGTACAGACAGAGCTGAGTACAGATTTTGGTTGTGAGACAGACAGTGTAGTAACAGACTTGGTTGTGCGCACAGACAAGCAGGTGAACAATACTGGGTTGTGAGTTATACAGACAAGCTGAGTACAGACTGGGTTTGAGGTACAGAAAGGTGAGTACAACTGTTGGTAGACAGAGCATGGAGTACAGACTGAGTTTTAACAGACATGGTTTGTGAGTAGACAGGTGGTGTGAGTGAGGGTGCTTTCTGGTGGGACCTGTTATGAAAAAAATGTCAGTGACTGAAAGGGGCGAAATCTCTCACCTCACACCACGTGGACTCGACTGACCTCCCTACTATTAGAACGGAACAACATGGGATCACTCCACCTGCATCTTCTGGTTACAGGGGAATAAACAGTCGCCTTGTGTATATGTGCAGATTGTGTATGATTGTTAAATAGGGCATGGTATAGCTGTGTATAATTCATTGTGATATGTATCTATGGCGAACTTGGAGGGTATAGGATTGTGTATAGATTGTGCACAGATTGTGTATATATAGGGATTGTTTATAGGATTGTGTATAGATTGTGTCACGATTGATATAGACCGGGATTGAGTTTATCAGGATTGTGTTAGATTGTGTATATATAGGGATTGTGTTCAGGATTGTGTATAATGTGCCAGATTGTGTATTTACGGCTCTGTGTATAGTGTTGATTGTGAAGATTGTGTATATAGCAGGGATTGTGATAAGGGGATTTGTATAGATTGTGTTCTCCGATGAGGGACTTGTGTCCGATGTAATTAAGATTTGTGGCTTGGAATAATTGTGCACCAGATTGTGTATATATATGGATTGTGTAGATAGGGATTGTGTTCGATTGTGTATTTATATTAGGGATGTGTATATGAATTGTGTATAGATTGTGGCACAGATTGTGTATATATGGGATTGATTGTGGAGTAGTTGTTGTGGTATAGATTGTGCACACTGATGTGTGTATATATGATTGTGTATCGGATGGATTATGTATAGAGATTGTGTATGAATCGTGTATATATAGGGGATTGTGTATAGAGATTGTGGTATAGTTGTGCACCAGATTGTGTAATATATAGGGATTGTGTTTAGATTTATGTATAGAGGATGGTATCTCTAGGTATGTGTGTATATTGCTTATGTTAATTTGTGCCTAGATTTTGTATCTATCAGGCCTTGTGTATAGATTGTGTATATACTGCTTGTGTATCGAGTTGTGTATAGATTGTGTATTATCGTGTCTAGAGATTGGTATAATAGTGATGTGTAAAGATAATTGTGTATAGATTTGTTTAGAGAGATTTGTGTAGGGATTGTGTAATAGAGATGTTTATTGGGATTGTGTATAGATGTGTAAATAGATAGTGTAGAGAGTTGTGTATCTAGATTGTTATAGATTTTATATAAAGGGAATTGTGTATAGAAATATAGTTATAGAGAATGTGTATAGATTGTGTATATGGATTGTGTATATCTGTGTTCGAGATTGCGTATATGATTCTGCAAGTTTTGTGTATATATATAGGGATTTGGTGTATATAGATGTGTATAGATTGTGCCTGATTGTATATAGAGGGATTGTGTATAGATTGTGTAATATATAGGGATTGTGTAAAAATTATTTATAGTTGTGGCATACAGATTGTTAATAGATTGTGTCATGGGGATTGTGTATATATCGGGATTGCATACTAGATTGTGTATACATAGGGATTGTGTATAGATTGTGTTTAGATATTGGGTATCGATTGTGTATATATAGAGATTGTGTTTAGAGATTGTATATAATTTTGTGATAGATTTGTACATATAGAATTGTGTTAGATTGTATATCTAGTTTGTGTGATATTATAGAATATATATTTATATATATATAATATATTGTGTATGAGATTGTTTATAAAGATTAAATATAGAGGTTGTGTATAGAGTGTGTCTCTCTCGGGCTTGTGTCCGCCCTTCTTCCGCCATTGTGTCTCGCTTTTGTATCCGCGCTTGTGTTCCGGCTTCTGTCTCGTTTTTTTGGGGGTGTCCTCGCGCTTGTGTCGAAGGTTTCTGCACATCTTGTGTATATCTCGGCATTGTGTATCTAGATTGTGTATAAGATTTGCTAGCTTGTGTAATTATGGGATTGCATATAGATTGTGTCCTACTAGGGATTGTGTATCGATTTGTATGTCAGATATTGTGGATCGCTTGTGTATGCCTTCGCGATTGTGGTTTCGCTGATATGTATATGATATTTGTGAATAGCTTGTGTCCCTATAGCCTATTGTTATAGATTGTGCTATACAGCTTTGTGTGTGTCTCTATATCTCTCCTCTCCTCTCTCTCTCTCTCTCTCTATTGTGTCTCGCGCTTGTTTCTCCCGCTTATCTCTCGGCTTGTGTACTAGCGCTTGTGTCTCTCTTGTGTCTCGCTCTTGTGTCTCGCTTGGGTCTACGCCTGTGTCCCTATAGCGCTGTGTCTCGCTTTGTTCCTCGCGTTTGTTTGTCTCGCGCTGTGTCTCGCGCTTGTGCCCGCTTGTGTCTCCCGGCCTTGTGTATCCCTTTGTCCCCGCTTGTGTCTCCCGCTTGTGTTCGCTTGTTTCTTGCGCCTGTGTCCCGCTTAGTGGTCTCAGCCCTTGTTTCTCTCGACCATGTGGGGCCCCCATTGTGGTATCTCTTTTGTATCGACATTGTGTAATGTACCGAATTGTGTGAAAACTCTATTCCCACCAACTCTTTGTGCGTATCTATAACTCAGGGCTGGCTTACACAACACAACAATCATACATACACTCATTATAAATACATAGACACACACAACATACATACATTATAAACACTACACATATAATCTAATAATACTATATATAACTACATACATACATAAATATCAAACACACATACATACTATTTACATACATACACCCACACTAAACAAAATCACACATACCTTATAATAAATACACAAACACATATACACTTCATTTTAAAAAAAACAACGTACACACTCAAATATAAATACATCACACATACACTTATAGCAATGAAACACCATACATAACAAATACACCACATACACTACATGCAGACATACACATACCTAAATAAATACACACAATCTATAATTATCCTATCTATCTATCTATCTATCTATCTATTTCTATCTATCTCATATCATCTATCTATCTATTATCTATCTATCGATCTATTATCGATCATCTATCATCTATCTATGTAATCTGATGTAATCTTATCTTCTATCCATCCATCTATTATCAATTTATCTATCTATCATCTATCTATCTATCTATCTATCTATCTATCTATCTATCCATCTATCATCAATCTAATCTATCTATCTATCTATCTATCTATCTATCTATCCATCTATCATCAATCTATCTATCTATCTATATTCCCTCTCTCTCTCTCTCTCTATCTATTTATCTGTATCTATCTATCTATCTATCTATCTATCTATCTATCTATCTATCTATCTATCTATCTAAAATTATTTAATAGAGATTGTGCATAGATTGTGTATAGAGATTGTGTATGGGGATGTGTATATGAGGGATTGCATATGATTGTGTATACATAGATTGTGTCAGAGATTGTGTATGTAAGTATTGTGGATCGATTGTGTATATATAGAGATTGTGTTTTAGAGATTGTATATAGAATATTAGTGAATAGATTGTGTACATATAGAAGATTGTGTATAGATGTATATATAGTTTGTGTGTATCTATATATATATTTATATATATATATATTGTGTATAGAGATTGTTTATAACGATTAAATATGATGTTTGGTATAGAGTGTGTAATTCTATAGGGCTTGTGTCTAGAAATGATTTAGATGCGATGGTGGATAGATTGTGTAATAGAGATTGTGTATAAGGATTATTAAGTTTGTGTATAGAGATTGTGTATAGGTTTCTGCACATTTGTGTATATATAGTATTGTATTAATGTGTATAGATTGTGGCCTAGATGTGTACTTATAGGGATTGCAATATAGATTTGTATACATAGGGATTGTGTATAGATTGTGTATGTAGATAGTGTGGTATCGATTGTGTATATATAGAGATTGTGTTTAGTCACATTGTATATAGATATTGTGAATAGATTTGTACATATATATAATTGTGTATAGATTGTATATATAGTTTGTGGTATATATATATATATATATTATATATATATCTATTGTTATAGAGATTGTTTCTAAAGATTTATTATAGGATTGTGTATAGAGATTTTGTCGATATTGTGTATAGATATTGTGTATAGTTGGGTATAGACTGTGTTCATATAGAGATTGTGTAGAGATTGTATATAGAGTTGTTTGTAAGAGAGTTTAATATAATTGTGGCAAAGTGTATAGGAAATTGTGTAATAATTGTGTACAGAGATTGTGTAACTGAAAGATTGTGATGCTTGTTTATTGAGACTGTGTACAGACGTGATCTATCATCTATTATCTATCTATCTATCATCTATCTATCTATCTATCTATCTATCCTATTATCGTCATCTATCTCTATCATGTATCTATGTATCTATCTGTCTATCCATCCATCTATTATAATTTATCTTATCTATCTATCATCGATCTATCTTATTATCTATCTATCTATCCATCTATCATGAAGATTAAATATAAGGTTGTGTATAGAGTGTGTAATATTGTTTGTGTATCGAATGATTTATAGAGATTGGGGTATACAGTGTGTTAGAGATTGTGTATAAGATTATGTAAGTTTGTGTATAGAGATTGTGTATGGTTTTTTTTTTCTGCACATATTGTGTCATATATAGGGATTGTGTATATAGATTGTGTATAGATTGTGCCTAGCTTTGTGTAATTATGGGATTGCATATAGATTGTGTATCCATAGGGTATTGTGTAGAGATTGTTTGGTAATATTGTGTATCGATTGTGTATATATATAGATTGTGTTTAGGATTGTACTTCGCTACTTGTGAGCTGCTTGGTGTCCCTCTAGTTATGTGTATCGCTATTAACTACTGGTTTGTGTTGTCTCTATCCTCTCGTCTCTCTCTCTTCTCTCTCTCCTCCTCTCTCTCTCTTATGTGTTGCCTCTGTGTTTCTCACGCTTCTCTCTCGTGGCTTGGGTTCGCGCTTGTGTCTCTACTTGTGTCTCGCTCTTGTGTCTAGTTGGGTTATCGCACTGTGTCCCTCTCGCGCTTGTGTCTCGCTTGTCTCTCGATCGTGTTGTGTGTCTGTCGTTGTGTAGCGACGTTGTGCACCCGCTTGTGTACCTGGACTTGTGTCTCACTTGTGTACACGATCGCTTTGTCTACGCTTGTGTCTACGACTTGTTTCTTGAACTGGTCATCTGTGTACCCAGACATTGTGTTATGCCGGTGGCAACATTGTTTTATTGTGCCCTGTGATCATGATGTCCCCTTGTGATATGTAACAGAGATTGTGTGTACAGAACTGCTTTCCCACCATATGTGTGCGTATCTATACTCAAGGGCTGCTATACACAACACACCTCCATACCTCATATATCAAATACATAGACACACACACATACATACATCTATAAACACTACACATAATAATAATACATATATAATACATACTACATACATACAACACACATACATACATATTTCAACCTACACACCCACAAACATATATAAACATACCACTTCATATATAAATACACAAACCATAACACATTCATTTAAAAAAACGTACACACTCAAATATAAATACACACACATACACTTATACATGGAAACACCATACATAAACAAATACACACACATACTACATCATACATACACATACATAAATAATACACCAATCTATCATCTATCTATCTATCTATCTATCTATCTATCTATTTATCTATCTATCTATCATCTATCTATCTATCTATCTATCTATCTATTATCGATCTATCTATCATCTATCTATGTATCTATGTATCTATCTGTCTATCCATCCATCTATTATCAATTTATCTATCTATCATCTATCTATCTATCTATCTATCTATCTATCTATCCATCTATCAATCTAATCTATATCTATCTATCTCTATCTATCTATCTATCTATCTATCCTATCTATCATCAATCTATCTATCTATCTATATCCTCTCTCTCTCTCTCTCTCTATCTATTTATCATCTGTATCTATCTATCTATCTATCTATCTATCTATCTATCTATCTATCTATCTATCTTCTATCTATCTATCTATCTCTCTATCCGTATGTATGTATGTATCTATCTATCTATCTATATCTATCTCTATCTATCTATATCTATCTATCTATCTATCTATCTATCTATCTATCTATTTTTACTATCATCTATCTATCTCTATCTATCTATCTATCTATCTATATCATCTATCTATCTAGTACTATTATCAGATGTAGTGAGTAAAGGCTATCATAGGACAGGACTCGGTAATGAGTACAGTCAGAGGTCGAAACAGACTGTAGTGAGTATAAGGCTAATAATGAGTAAGGACTGGTAATGAGTACCGTCAGAGGTGAGGACAGACTGGTGTGATAAAGGCTAATAATGATGTGACAGACTGGTAAGGTACAGTCAGAGGTGACTACAGATGGGTAGTGAGTAAAAGGCTAATAATGAGTACAGAATGGTAATGAGACCAGTCAGAGGTGAGTACAGACTGGTAGAGTTAAAGGCTAATAATTAGTACAGACTGGTATAGTACAGTCAGAGGTGACTACAGACTGGTAGTGATTAAAGGCTACTAATGAGTACCAATGGTTAATGAGTACATCAGAGGTGAGTACAGACTGGTTAGTGAGATAAAGGCTAAAATTAATGCAGTACAGACTGGGATGGTTAATGTGACAGTCAGAGTTGACTACGACGGTTTTCTAACTGGGTAGTGAGTAAAGGTAATAATGAGTACAGACTGTCTGAATGGATGTACAGTCAGAGGTGATTAAGACTGGATTATGAGTAAAGGCAATAATGAGGAAAGGACTGGTAATGAGTACAGTCCAGAGGGTGACTCAGACTGGTAGTGAAGTAAAGCTATAATGAGTCTTAGACTGGTTAATGAGGACAGTAAGACAGGGGACTACAGACTGGTAGTGAGTTACAGGCTTAATAATGAGTTCAGGACGGTAGTGAAGGTAAGGCTAAAATAATGAGTAAAGGGACTGTTAATGAGACAGTCAAGAGGATGAGTACAGGAACTTGGTTAATGTGAGTAAAGACTTAATAGTGAGTACAGACAGGTGAAATGTAAGCTGATAGTGAGTATAGACTGTTTAGTAGGGTATGACGTGAGTAAGCAAAGGGTTGATGGAAAGTACAGGACTGGTGGTAAGTACAGTCAGAGGTGAGTACATACAGGTGATGACTACAGGCTAATAATGAATACAGACTGGTAGTGAGTATAGGCTAATAATGAGTACAGACTGGTAATGAGAATAATCAGGTGAGTACAGACCGGTGGTGAGTACAGGCTAATAATGGATACAGACTGGTGTGAGAAGGCTAATAATAATGAGTACAGACAGACTTGGTAAGAGTACGTCAGAAACAGGTGGAGTAAAGACTGGTAGGGATTTGTACAGGTAAAGTGAGCTACAGGACGGGTAGTAAATGTAGGCTGGTGGTAGTGGAGTAACAGGATGGGAGGACAGTGGTATGTGAGTAAATTCAGAGTTGTATACAGACTGGTAGTGAGTACAGACTGGTAGTACAGACTGGTAGTGAGTGTAGGCTGATAGTAAGTATAAACTGGTAGTAAGTACAGTTAGAGGGGAGTACAGATTGTAGTAAGTAAATTCAGAGGTGTATACAGACTGGTAGTGAGTACAGACTGGTAGTACAGACTGGTAGTGAGTGTAGGCTGATAGTAAGTACAAACTGGTAGTAAGACATTAGAGGGAGTTACAGATTTCGTGAGAAAAGTTAGAGGTAAAATTAAAGATGATGGTAATAAAGTCAAGAGATTAGACAGAATATTGCGTACAGAAGGGTAGGGGTAGTAAAATATAGGCTGCTATTGTGAGTATAGACTGGTGTGAGTGTAGCGATAGGGAGTATAGGACTGGTAGTGAGACAGTTATTGAGGGGAAGTACAGATTGTAGTGAGTAAATTCAGAGGTGTATATAGACTGGTAGTGAGTACAGACTGGCAGTACAGACTGGTAGTGAGTATAAACTGGTAGTGAGTGTAGGTATGATAATAAGGAACAAACTGTAGAAGTTAGTAAGCACAGTTATAAGAGTACAGATTGTTAGTGAGTTAAATTCAGAGTGGTACATAAAGAATGATGGTGAATATTTAACGGTCAGAGATGAGTACAGATCTGGTAGTGTGTAAAGTAAGAGTGAGTATAGATGGATAGTAAGTGTAGGCTGATAGTGAGTATAGACTGGTTGTGTGTGTAGGCTGATAGTGAGTACAGACGGTTAGTGAGTGTTGGATGAGAGTAAGTACAGACTGGTAGTGAATGTAGGCTGATAGTGAGTATAGACTGGCAGTAAGTACAGTCAGAGGTGAGTACAGACTGATGATGAGTAAAGTCAGAGGTGAATACAGGCTGGTAGTGAGTAAGTTAGAGGTGAGTACAGACTGGTTGTGAGTACAGACAGAGGTGAGTACAGACTGATGATGAGTAAAGTCAGAGGTGAATACTGAGTGATGGTGAGTACATACTGGTAGTGAGTAAAGTTAGAGGTGAGTACAGACTGGTTGTGATTACAGACAGAGGTGAGTACAGACTGATGGTGAGTAAAGTCAGAGGTGAGTACAGAGTGGTAGTGAGTAAAGTCAGAGGTGAAGTACAGACTGGCTGTGAAGTACAGTTACAGAAGAGTGAGTACAGGGAAATGGTACTGTGGAGTACAGACAGTGAGTTACAGGACTGGTTTGTGAGTAAAGACAGAGGTGAGTACAGACTGGTTGTAGTCAGACAGAGGTAAGTAAGGCTGGTTGTGAGTACAGACAGTGAGGACAGACTGTTGTGAGTACAGACAGAGGTGTGAGTACAACTTGGTTGTGAGTACGACAGAGGTTGAGTACCAGACTGGTTGTGGTACAAGACAGAGGTGAGTACAGACTGGTTGGAGTACAGACAGTGAGGTGAGTACAGACTGGTGTGAGTTAAAGACAGAGGTACAGTACACGACTGGTTTTTGTGAGTACAGACAGTGAGTACAGACTGGTTTGTGAAGTACAGCAGAGGTTGAGTACAGACTGGTGTGAGTACAGAAGAGGTGCGTACAGAATGCGTTGTGGAGTTACAGACCAGAGGTGAGTACGGAAACTGGTTTGTGAGTACAGACATTTGAGTTACAGACTGGTTGTGAGTACAGACAGAGGAGAGGTGATAACAGAATGGTTGTGAGTTACAGACAGGAGACAGACTGGTTGTGTGAGCACAGACAGAGGTGAGTACAGACCTGGTTGGAGTACATGACAGAGGTCGGGGTTTGTTGATGTGAGGGGCTTCTGTTGGGACCTGTTATGATGTCAGTGAATGAAAGGGGCTAGTGACAGGAAATCTCTCACTCCCTGACTATTCCAATATAACAGACACTGGGATCAATCAACCGGCATCTCTGGTTACAGGGGAAGAAACAGTCCAGCCATTGTGTATAGATTGTGTATTATAGATGTGCACAGATTGTGTATATATAGGGATTGTGTATAGGGATTGTGTATAGATGTGTATATATAGGGATTGTGTATAGAGATTGTGTATAGATGTGCACAGATTGTGTATATATAGGGATGTTGTATAGATTGTGTATAGATTGTGCACAGGTGATTGTGTATATATAGGGATTGTGTATAGGGATTGTGTATGAGATTGTGTATAGATCGTGTATATATAGGGATTGGTATAGAGATTGTGTATAGATTGTGCACAGATTTGTGAATATATAGGGATTGTGTATAGGGATTGTGTATAGAGATTGTGTAGATATAGGGATTGTGTATATAGATTAGGTATAGATTGGGCCTAGATTTTGTAAGATCTAGGGATTGTGTTATAGATGGCTGTATATATAGGGACTTGTGTATAGAGATGGTATAAGATTGTGTAATAGATAGTGTTATAGAGATTTGTGATATATTATAGGGATTGTGTTATAGAGTTGTGTATCGAGATTGTGTATAGATTGTGTATACAGAATAGGTATGGATTGTGTATAGAGATTTGTTTTATTGGGATTGTGTATAGAGATTGTGTTAGATAGTGTTATAGAGATTGTGTATAGAGATTGTTTTAGATTGTGATATAAAGGGATGTGTTTATAGAAATAGGTATAGAGAATGTGTATAGATTGTGTATAGGGATTGTGATGTTGTGATAGAGATTGAGTAGATTCTGCAGAGATTGTGTATATTTGATATAGGGATTGTGTATATAGGATTGTGTTATAGATTGTCCTAGATTTTGTATATATAGGGATTGTGTATAGATTGTGATATATAGGGAGGTGTAAGAAATGAGTTTATAGCGATTGTGCATGATGTGTATAGAGATGTGTTGTAGGGGGATTGTGTAATAAGGGATTGCATATAGATTGTGTATACATAGGGGATGGTGTATAGTTGTTGTATGTAGATATGTGTATCAGATTGTGTTAATATCTAGAGATTGTGTTTTAGAGATTGTATTAGAAATTAGTGAATAGATTGTGTACATTATAGAGATTGTGTTAGATTGTATATATCAGTTTTGTGGATATTATATGATATATTTATATATATATATATGTGTGTATAAGAAGATTGTGTTTAACGATTAAATATGATGTTGTGGTATAGAGTGTGTATAGTCATAGGGACTTGTGTTAGAAATGATTATAGATGCGATGTGTGATAGATTGTGTAATAGGATTGTGTAAAGGATTATGTAAGTTTGTGTATAGAGATTGGTGTATAGGGTTCTGCACATATTGTGTATATAAGGGTATTGTATTAATGTGTATAGATTGTGCCTAGATGTGTATTATAGGGAATGTGCAATATAGATGTTCGTATACATAGGGATTGTGTATAGATGTGTATGTGGACTATGTGTGGTACGATTGTGTATTATATAGAGGATGTGTTTAGCACATTGTATATAGATATTGTGAATAGATTTGTTAATATAGATATAATTGTGTATAGATTGTATAATAGTTTGTGGTATATATATATTATATATATATATTATATTATGTGTATAGAGATTGTTTCTAAAGATTATATATAGGGATTGTGTATAGAGTTGTGTCATAATGTGTGTATAGTTATGTGTGTATAGATGTGGGTATAGATGTGTCGAATAGAGATTGTGTAAGATTGTATATAGAGTTATTGTTGGTAAGAGAGTTTGAATATAGAATTTGGCAAAGTGTATAGGATTGTGTAATAATTGTGTACAGAGAGTTGTGTAACTAAAGTGTGTATGACTTGTTTATGAGACTGGGTAACAGACGGTGATCTAGCTATGTAGTATCTATCGTATCTATCACTAGTCTAGTCGATCTATCTATCTCTATATCGATCACGTCTCTATCATGTACGTAGTGTAACGTATCGTGTCGATCCATCCATTCTATTATACCCAATTTATTATTATCTATCAGTATCTATCTATATCATCTATCATCCATCTATCATCGAAGATTAAAATATAGAGGTTGTGTACTAAGTGTGTATTATATGATTGTGTATGAAATGATGTTGATAGAGATTGGGTATAGAGTGTGTTAGAGATTGTGTATAAGGATATGTAAGTTGTGTAAGAGATGTTGTATAGAGGTTTTTTTTCTGCACTATTTGTGTATATATAGGGATTGGGTATATAGATTGTGTATAGATTGTGCTAGTTTGTGAATTAGTGGGATTGCAGTATAGATAGTGTATACCATAGGGATTGTGTTGTATAGATTTGTGTTGTAAATTGGTGTATCGATGTGTATATATAAGATGTGTTTAGAGATTGTATATATATATGTAATAGATTGTGTACATATAGGATATTGGGTATAGATTGTCTAATAGTTTGTGTGTATATATATATATATATATATATATATATATATATATATATATATATATATATATTGTGTATAGAGATTGTTTATAAAGATTATATATAGGGATTGTGTATAGAGATTGTGTATATATTGTGTATAGATTATTGTTAAGATTGGGTAAGAATGTGTAAATTAGAGATTGTGTACTCGATTGTATATAGCGTTTGTGTGCTCTCCGTATGGTGTGCTATACGACGATTGTGCCAAGTTCAGATGTGTATAGGAATTGTGTAATAAATTGTGTCAGCGATTGTTCATAAAGATTGTTGTACTACGATTTGTTTATTTGCGACTGGTACGATTGTGTTAGAAATTGTTTATAGCCCATGTGCAAAACCTTTGTGTAATATATTTTTGATAGACATGTGTTATGTACAGAGATTGTGTGAAGAAACTGCTTTCCCACCAATGTGTGGCGTATCTATCCACGGGCTGCTATACACAAACACACAGCATACATACATATATAAATAAATAACACACAACAAACATACATACATTTAAAACCACGTAAAATACACCAGATTATAAATACATACAATATAAATACAACATACATAACTACCAAACCACACATACAGACAGATATCAGACAGACACACACACAAAACATATATAAATACAGACACCACAGTCAGATAATAATACATAAACACATATACCACATTCATTAAAAAACACGTACACACTAAATTAAATAGTCAAACACAACACTATTACATGGAAACACATACAAAACAAATAAACCACACTACATACATGCATACATACACATACGAAAGACATACACACAAGCTAGAAGCGAGCGAAAAAAAAAAAGGTGAGGAGCGAGCTAGCGAGCGAGCGAGCAGTTATCGATCGAGCAGTCGATGATCGATCAGGAGCGAGCTAGCGATGAGCGAGCAGCGAGCAGCGAGCGAGGGAGAGGTGGAGCGAAGCGGGCGATCCACCCAGGAGTGCAAGGAGGCGACGAGGCCAAAGCGAGCAGCGGCGGCGAGACGAGCGAGCGATCAATCAGCAGCAAAGCGCAGCGAGCGATCGAGCGATCGAGCGAGCTAGAGCCCCAGCCAGCGAGCAGCAAGCGAGTCGATCGAGCTTATGCCCGCCGACGCGCGGCGATATCGATGATCGTGGAGGAGCGAGGCCTAGGAGCGAGCGAGCGAGAGAGCGAGCGAGCGAGCGAGCGAGCGAGCGACCGCGCGAGCGGATATCCGGATGATGGTGGGATCTATCTATTATCTATCGATATAGTCAACTTCTAGCATCTAAATCATCTATCTATCTATCGAGATATATCTATCTATCATCTATCACTATTCATATATCTATGTCTGAGCTATTATGTCGAAGCTGCGATATATCGAGCTGATGCTCTATCTATCTATCTATCTATCTATCTATCTATCTATCTATCTATCTATCTATCTATGATATATCTATCTATCTATCTATCTATCTATCTATCTCTGTATTATTTTATTCAAAAAGGCTACTTGGGCAGGCAGCGCTGTACATTATAAAATACTATATGAGTATACAAACAAGGGGATATGTGGAATTATGCAGATAAATAAATATTAAATACAATTCGATACATAGGTTAAGAATACATATATATATATATATAGGAATTAGGAATGAGTGAGTGGAATCTGATACATTTACACTGTATGGATAATGTAGCATATTAGTGTTGTATTGTAATTTGTATTTAGTATATTGTCACATTGTGCTTGTGTGTGTGTGTCATTTCTTAAATAAAATTAATCGATATAAATCAACTGAACAGATAGATTTCCATGTGTTATACTGTCAGGATCCAATCCAGTCTGTAGATACATATTTATATAGATGTTGCTACAATGTATGCACACTACTGTATGACAATGTAGCCACATTCTGTTACAATGTATCCATTCTATATGATAAGGTGGTCACAATCCGTTACAATGTATCAATACTGTATGACAGTGTAGCCACTTTCTGTTACAGTGTATCCATACTATATGACAAGTTAGCCTCATTCTGTTACAATGTATCCATACTATATGGCAAGTTAGCCACATTCTGTTACAGTATATCCATACTATATGACAAGGTAGTCACAATCCGTTATAATGTATCAATACTATATGACAGGGTAGTCACATTCTGTTACAATGTATCCATACTATATGACAAGGTAGCCACATTCTGTTACAATGTATCCATACTATATGACAAGGTAGTCACAATCCGTTATAATGTATCCATACTGTATGACAATGTAGCCACATTCTGTTACAGTGTATCCATTCTATATGACAAGGTAGCCACATTCTGTTACAATGTATCCATACTATATGACAGTGTAGCCACTTTCTGTTACAATGTATCCATACTATAGGACAGTGTAGCCACATTCTGTTACAATGTATCCATACTATATGAAAGTGTGGCCACATTCTGTTACAATGTATCCATACTATAGGACAGTGTAGCCACATTCTGTTACAATGTATCCATACTATATGACAAGGTAGCCACATTCATTTAAAATGTATCCATACTATAGGACAGTGTAGCCACATTCTGTTACAATGTATCCATACTATATGACAAGGTAGCCACATTCATTTAAAATGTATCCATACTATAGGACAGTGTAGCCACATTCTCTTACAATGTATCCATACTTTACGACAGTGTAGCCACTTTCTTTTACAATGTATCCATAGTATATGACAATTTAGCCACTTTCTGTTACAGTGTATCCATACTATATGACAGTGTAGCCACATTGTGTTACAATGTATCCATACTGTATGACTGTGTAGCCACTTTCTGTTACAATGTATCCATACTATATGACAAGGTAGTCACATTCTGTTACAATGTATCCATACTATGACGTGGTAGCCACTTCTGTTACAATATACTCCATACTATAACAAGGTAGCCACATTCTGTTACAATGTATCCATACTATGGCAAGGCAGCCACATTCTGTTACAATGTATCCATACTATGACAAGGTAGCCACATTCTGTTACAATGTATCCATACCATATGACAAGGTAGCCACATTATGTTACAATGTATCCATACTATATGACAGTGTAGCCACATTCTGTTACAATGTATCCATACTATATGACAGGTAGCCGCATTGTGTTACAATGTATCCATAATATGACACGGTCCCACATTCTGTTACAATGTATCCATATTAATTGACAATGTAGCCACATTCTGTTACAATGTATCCAACTATATGACAGGGTAGCCACATTGTGTTACAATGTATCCATACTATATGAAACGGTAGACACATTCTGTTACAATGTATCTATACAATGGCAAGGTAGCTACATTCTGTTACAATGTATCCATACTATGACAAGGTAGCCTCATTCTGTTACAATGTATCCATACTATATGACAAGGTAGCCACATTGTGTTACAATGTATCTATACTATATGACATAGTAGACACATTCTGTTACAATGTATCCATACTATATGACAAGTACCATTCTGTTACATGTATCCTACTTATGACAGTACCACATTCTGTTACAATGTATCCACACTATATGACAAGGTAGCCACATTCTGTTAAAATGTATCCATACTATATGACAAGTTAGCCACATTCTGTTATAAATGTATCCATACTATATGACAAGTTAGCCACATTCTGTTACAATGTATCCATACTATATGACAAGGTAGCCACATTCTGTTACAATGTATCCATACTATATGACAAGTTAGCCACATTCTGTAAATGTTCCTACTATATGACAGTTAGCCACATTCTGTTACAATGTATCCATACTATATGAACATTGGCCACTTCTGTTATAATGTATCCATAATATAAAGTGTAGCCACATTCTGTTACAATGTATCCATACTATATGACAAGGTAGCCACTTGTGTTACATGTATCCATATTTATGAGAGGTACCACATTCTGTTACAATGTATCCATACTATATGACAAGTTAGCCACATTCTGTTATAATGTATCCATACTATCATGACAGTGTAGGCCACATTCTGTGTACAATACATGTAGCCATACTATTGACAGTTCGCCACATTCTGTTATAATGTATCCATACTATATGACACGTGCCACATTCTGTTATAATGTATCCATATATATGAGCAAGGGTAGCCACAATGTGTTACACATAGTATCCATATTACTCTATGACAGTTAGCCACATTTGTTACAATGTATACCATACTACATACCAAGTTAGCACACATTCTGTTACAATGTATCCATAACTATAGGACGTGTAGCCACTTCTGTTATCAAATGATCCATAATATAAGACAGTGGTAGACACTTTCTGTACAATGGTATCCATACTACAGGAACAGTGTGACCACTTTCTGTTCCAATGTATTCCGTATTATTGGATAGAAATATCATATATATAGGGTACTTACGTTTGGTCTGACCATTTTGGGGAGATCATGCCAGCTTTGCAGGCTCTGACCATTGGTCCAGTTGGAAGGTGCCAGCACTGATCTTGATGGGGTCCCAGGGGTGGGCGATGGTGGCCCTGTTTTGGGAGTAAGGGTAGGAAGGGAGCAGGTGCTGCCAGCTGCCAGTGCTGCTGTCTGTGCTGAGTAGCTGTAGACAGAGGTGTCCATAGAGAGCTTGATGGGGGATCCCGGACCCCCAGGGGGGCGGTGTTTAAAACCATCATGCCAGGGGGAGTGTTGTGGCTGCATTAGGAAACTGGTTTGGGGATCAGTCCAAAGTCCTGGGAGGTGAGGGGTCTCTGTCCTAATGCTGTCAGTGGTTGCGTATGGAGGGCGCCCGGAGGTGGACAGAGAGGAGGAAGAAGAAGGGACGAGGTGACCGAGCCATGGGAGGTCTGAGGCCTATAGGGAGGGTCTATGGCCAGGAGGCGTCAATCCGGAAATTCTTCTCTGATTTGCCCTGAGTAGGGCCCCAACAGCTGTACCCTGTGACCTGGGACCCCTAACAGCTGTAACATGGCAATGGGACCCCCTACCAGCTGTACCACCCGTGGCAATGGGACCCCCAACCAGCTGTAAGACCCGTGCAATGGTGACCCCCGTACCACGCTGCACACCTGTGCAATGGGACCCCCCAACCAACTGTGACACACCTGTGCATGGACACCCCCACGCTGTACACTCCTGTGCAATGGACCCACTACCGCGCGTACACCCGTGCAATGGGACCTACCCTACCAGCTGTATGCCCTTGCATGGGAACCCTACCACTGTACACCCTGCTTGCAATGGGGACCCCAACCAGCTTACACCTGTGCAACTGGACCCCCTACCAGCTGTAGTGCCCTGGCAATGGGAACCCCTACCAGTGGTACAACCTCTGTCAATGGGACCCCTTACCCAGGCTGTTACACCCGTGCAATGGGCCCCCTACCAGCTGTACACCCTGTTGGCAGAGGACCCCTACCAGCCTGTAACACCCTGGGCAATGGGACCGCCCCTACCAGCTGTACACCCTGTGCAATGGGACCCCCCTACCAGCTGTACAACCCTGCTGCAGATGGGACCCCCTACCCAGCTGTAGTTGCCCCTTTAATCTAATAGAAATCCCGATCCAATCAGCAAGTCCAGGTGGAGACTGATGATCAGCAGGACAGGCGGAGGCTGCATTCAGGTCCGGCAGCGTGGTGCGTGGGGTGCAGCAGCTCCAGAGGTGTCACTAGTACAAATATCAGAAGCGCCTTGGGTTACTCTCCTTCAGCCCAATGCTCCATTCAAGGCATCTCTCTCTTGTACTCTGTCTATGGCCAAAAACCCAAGTCTCCTCTGTGATTGGTGTGATGAATTACTGGAGGAGGTTCTCGACTCTTACTATATGGGTCTCTGTGTGTCAATGCAACACAGGAGGTGTGTGGTCCTTACATCTATCTATCAACTATCTATCTATCTATCTATCTATCTATCTATCATCTATCTATCTATCTATCTATCTATCTATCTATCTATCATCTATCTATCTATCTATCTATCTATCGTCTATCTATCATCTATCATCTATCTATCTATTTATTTATTATCTATTATCTATTATACATTAGGACAACCTCCAATACTATGTTACTATGTAACTGTTATACAGACATTATGGGTAGGGTATAAAGGTTGGACTAGATGGATGTATGTCTTTATACATCCTCCAATACTATGTTACTATGTAACTGTTAGACAGACATTATGGGTAGGGTATAAAGGTTGGACTAGATGGATGTATGTCTTTATTTAACCTCCAATACTATGTAACTATGTATGGAAGGAATGGGAATAAGAACAGTGAAGCTAAATAACGTAAAGCCTTTGACTGTAAGTTGTTACTAAAGGTTCGTACACAAATGTAATCATGGCCCTGACCTGCAATGTCCGATGTGTACCGAATGGCCATTTTGGTTTAATGTATTGTCCCTCAGATGGGCAAAACCGCTGTTCGGTCAGGGATCATCGATGAGCCCATAACTTAAATGATACCTGTCCGAAATTGCCCTTTGGTACACATTGTGCCTTGAGGGTCAGCCCCACGAATGTATGTGCGTATGAACTTTTGTTGTAGATTCTTAGTAGTTTGTCAGAGGATGCTGGGAAGTAGAGTTCAATAACAACTTAACAGGCAAGGTTTTAACTGAACATGCAAATGTAATTAGGGAACTGGAACATAATTCTAGCTGGAATAAACTGTTTTGCCATTTCCCGTTAAGATATTATTTTTGAAAATGGAATAAGGAAAAAAACATCTTCTGGCCTGTCCCTGTGGTCAAACTCAATCCTATGGGGATAAACAACTAGAATGGTTTGAGGATTGGAGATTAGTAAGAAGGTTAAGTGTGGAAAATTCCAAGTAGAGAGCATGCTGATTCATTCCAGGACTGGATTCCTATGAATCGGTATTCCAGTTGTAAGGCGATAGTAAAATGGGGTACTTAATTTGCTCCAGTGACTGTCAGCCTTATCCAGATTCTATGCATGAGACTCTTATTTATCAGGAGTGGGCCCTCGCATATGTTGGAGGCAGGGTGTTGCTGAAGGTAGAATGTAATAAATGGGCACTAGTGGTTCTTGAACTTCTAATTTATTAACAGAACAATATTAATAAAGCATTGCAAGTAGCGTAATAGAGGTGACAAAGCATGGCACAGATATATAAATGCTCACAAACCAGAGGGATCAGAAACAGCATAAATAACAATCAGCTTGTTAGTGCCACCCCAGCTCTCAGGTCACTGTAGTGGAATCTTCTACCCCTATGTCTGGCACTATGTCCCTATTCTTGGGTGGTATACCCAGGACTCTAGTCCTTACTAAATCTCCTTGTTGGAGCTCAGGCTGCTTACTAGCTTCCCTACTCCTTTCTATCACTCCTAGAGTGATCTATAACAGAGACTATTCTCACACTAACTGGGCCTACCTGTTATTTAGGTCCTAGGCTCGTCCCCTCTCCTCTGGGGAAACCCCAGGAAGTAGTAAGAGAAAGAGCACATGGTTGATCTCCCTTTTATACTTTTACACAGCGACCCCTACTGGCAAAATCCTGCCAGAACAAGAAGACTAAAGGGTAACTAGTTTACCAGTTCCCTACAGTCACTAACAAAACCTTCAGTTGATGGTTAAATGTCAGTCCAACACTTATCTACAATCCATCACTTCTCTAAAGTTCTTGTAGATAACAGGGAATCTCAATGGGCCCATTGTTTGCACCAACTTAAACTTCAAATAAAAACGGGAAGGTAACATCTAACATGAATTCTTAGGATCAAACAAATTCTGAATTAGAGAATGGGCGTCATATCAACAATCTGGGGGAATCACCCAAGGAGGAAAGTCCTGCACAATGGATATAACAGAAACAAATATTTCAATTTTTTTTTATTATTAAAGGGGAACTGTGATCTCCATTCATATGGCCTTTATTAAAAACGGCGTACCCATACCTTTAAATGACTCCAGGATTTAGCTTCTAGCTGCATTCTATCCAAAGTTACAGCAGTGTAAAGGATGTTTTTCTTGCTAGCACTGAGCTGTGCCATCACCAGGCCTTGGTCTGCCTCCAAGTTTAAAGTTGGAGCATGCCCACTGCTGGGACAGAGTATCAGCTGCATCATAAGCCCCACCCCCAACCTTCTTTATCATTTTTAAAGCTAGCCACAAGCCTGTAAAATCTCCCTAAGGTGTACATAGGTAGAGGAAAGAACATGTCTGTGACTATAAAAGATCAATTTATGGGGTGGGCTTTATGACACAGCTTATAACACATGCCTGTCACAGAGACACAGAGACAGGGCAGTTTGGGAAGTCTAAATTTACAAGCCTATAACATAAAATCCTGAAAAGCTAGAGATACCATCCTGGGCTTGATTGAATGAGAAATGAGAAAGGTCTTTTCTAAGTACTGTATGGAGACCAGTTACCTTTTAATGAACTTTAGGTCCTATATATAAAATATTTATCTTTGCAGATGATATATTACTGAGTAAGGAGCATGTGATCTGGCTTCTTGCCAACATCAGGTTATTATTGAACAGTGGAAACTGTTATGTAATACAGTCTGAACAAGGTCATTGGCTGAGATTCCAGAACTTGGCAAAACACCAAACTATGTTAATGTTCAGAATGAGTTGCCTAAATTTTTTATTTTCTACCATAGAATCATTTTCTGTCAATTTATTTTCCCCACAAATGTTCAATGTGTGATTAATGAATCTTTCCCAGCATGAATCTTTTCATTTTTTTTTAAATCTTAAAAACTTTGCAATCTGTTCTTACTGTTATTTATTTAATTAATAAAGATATATTTAACATACATTCAGGGAGATTCAATAAGAATTCTTATCGTTGAAAATGGTGCTAATTTTGCCCCAACCAATCATTTATTATTTAACATTGTAAGCTAACATCTGATTGGTTGGGGCAAAATTAGCACCATTTTTAACGATAAGAACTTTTATTGAATAACCCTGATTATTTATTATTTAAAGATACCTTAATTCTTATAACAATGAATTATTATTTCACAATGAAGAGATTGAAAAAAGATAGAAAATAAAAGAATGGCAAGATTATTATAAAAAAAATCTAATCTTTCTATTATCTGTCTAATCTATCTATCTATATGTTATCTATATGTTATCTATCTATCTATCTATCTATCTATCTATCTATCTATCTTATCTGTCTTATCTATCTTATCAATCTATCTATCTATCTATCAACTATCTATCTATTATCTATCTATCTATCTATAATCTACCTATCATCTATCTATCTATCTATCTATCCATCTATATGTTATCTATCTATCTAGCTATCTTATCTGTCTTAACTATCTTATCAATCTATCTATCTATCAACTATCTATCTATTATCTATCTATCTATCTATCATCTACCTATCATCTATCTATCTATCTATCTATCTTTCATCTACCTATCTATCATCTATCTATCTATCATCTATCTTTCTATCTATTATCTATCTATTATCTATTATCTATCTATTATCTATCCATCTATCTATCTATTATCTTTCTATATATCTATCTAGCTATCTGTCTGTCTATCTATCTGTCTATCTATCCTCTATCTATCTATCGATCTGTCTGTCTGTCTATCTATCTATCTATCTATCATCTATCTATCTATCATCTATCTATTTATCATTTATCTATCTATCTATCTATCATCTACCTATCTATCATCTATCTATCTATCATCTATCTATCTATCATCTACCTATCTATCATCTATCTATCTATCATCTACCTATCTATCATCTATCTATTATCTATCTATCCATCTATCTATCTATTATCTATCTATCTGTCTGTCTGTTTATCTATCTATTATCTATCCATCTATCTATCTATCATCTATCTATCTATCCTCTATATATCTCTTTATCTATCATCTATCTATCTATACTCTATCTATTATCTATCCATCTATCTATCTATCTATCTATCTATCTATCTCTCTATCTATCTATATATCCTCTATCTATCTATCTCTCTATCTATCTATTATCTATCTATCTATCTATCTATCTATCTATCTATCTATCTATCTATCTATCTTATCTGTCTTATCTATTTTATCAATCTATCTATCTACCATCTATCTATCTATCTATTATCTATCTATCATCTATCTATCTATCATCTACCTATCATCTATCTATCTATCTATCTATCATCTACCTATCTATCATCTATCTATCTATCATCTATCTTTCTTTCTATTATCTATCTATCCATCTATCTATCTATCCATCTATCTATCTATTATCTATCTATATATCTATCTAGCTATCTGTCTGTCTGTCTGTCTGTCTATCTATCTATCTATCATCTATCTTTCTATCTATATTATATTATTCTCCCTCTTTACAAGGCACTGGTAAGGCCACATTTGGAATATGCGGTGCAGTTTTGGAATCCCATATACAAAAGGGACATCTTGGAAATTGAGGCAGTTCAGAGAAGGGCAACTAAATTAATAAGGGGAATGGAGGGGCTTGAATATGCAGGCAGATTAGACAAGTTAGGGCTGTTTACATTGGAGAAGCGGCGGTTGCGTGGGGACATGATAACCTTATCCAAATATATTAATGGCCCATACAGTGAACTCTCTGGTGCATTGTTCACTAATAGGTCATATCAGAGGACATGTGGACATCCTTTAAGGTTGGAAGAAAAGAAGTTTCATCTTCAGGTTAGGAAAGGTTTCTTTACAGTGAGAACGGTGAAACTGTGGAACTGTCTTCCAGCAGAGGTGGTAATGGCAAGTTCATTGAATAACTTTAAAAAAGGCCTGGATAAGTTTCTAAAACTAAAAAATATTGAGAATTACTGGTATTAATGCATATAGATCTGGTTGATCCAGGGATACTTTCCGATTGCTGTTTGGAGTCAGGAAGGAATTTTTTCCCCCCTTTTTTAGCTGGGGTTTTTTGCCTTCCTCTGGATCAACTGTTAGGTAGGGTTAAAAAAAAAAAAAAAAAAAAAAAAAAGGAATAGGTTGGACTTGATGGACGAATGTCTTTATTCAACCTTAATTACTATGTTACTATGTTACTATGTTACTATCTATCTGTCTGTCTGTCTGTCTGTCTATCTATTATCTATCTATCTATCATCTACCTATCTATCATCTATCTATCTATCTATTATCTAGCTATCCATCTATCTATAATCTATCTATCTACCTATCCTCTATCTATCTGTCTATCTATTTATCTATCTATCTATCTATCTATCTATCTATCATCTATCTATCTCTCTCTCTATCTGTCTATCTATCTATCTATCTATCTATCTATCTATCATCTATCTATCTATCTATCTATCATCTATCTATCTATTTATCCATCTATTATCTATCATCTATCTATTATCTATCTATATATCTATTATCTATCTATCTATCTATCTATCTATCTATTTATCTATCTAACCAATCCGATGCATGTGCACTCTGCCTTCAGCAGTTTATCACGCCTAGGTGATGCCGGATGTGATTCAATTACATATCCATTGAAGTAAAAATTCCATGGCTTGAGAAAGGTCTAAGAGAAAGACCGAAACGTCGCTATCTATGTGTTTTTTGCACATTTAATAATTTTTTTTCTGAGAGTGCCCTGGAATTTTTACTTCGATGGATGTCTATCTATCTATCTATTATCTATCCATCTATATATCTATCATCTATATATCTATCTATTATCTATCCATCTATCTATCTATCTATCTATCTATCTATCATCTATCTATCCTCTATCTATCTATCTCTCTATCTATCATCTCTCTATCTATCTATCTATCTATCTATCTCTCTATCTATCATCTCTCTATCTATCATCTCTCTATCTATCTATCTATCTATCTGTCTCTCTATCTATCTATCATCTCTCTATCTATCTATCTATCTATCTATCTATCTATCTATCTATCTATCTATCTCTCTATCTATCTATCTATCTATCATCTCTCTATCTATCTATCTAATCTAATCTATCCATCCCATGGAGTAGATGTTCTCCTTCCAAATGCCGATGATTGATAGACAATGAAATAAGAAATCACTAGAGAGCAGTACCATTCAGACCTGTGTTGCTTCACCAGGGTTCTGGGTACCATTAGAGTTACCTGAGAGGTTGACAAGAACATAGTTACAGGAACAGTATAGATCTATTTTTAGTTATTGTTATTGATCTGTCTATTGTATGTTTGAATTGTGTATTTTAATGATTTTATAAACAAGGAACATTTTATAATATTTTTATATTGTGGTTCCCAGAGCCTTGGAAATAGTTTGAATGTTTCAACAAAGGATGAGAACCAATGGTTTATCCACTGAGGAATAAAATGACTAACTCTCTGACTCTCCAGCTCTCGGACTCTTCTCTGATTCTCTAGCTCTGTGACTCTCTAGCTCTCTGTCTCTCTAGCTCTGTGACTCTCTAGCTCTCTGTCTCTCTAGCTCTCTGACTCTCCAGCTCTCCGACTCTCTAGCTTGTTGCTCTCTAATTCTGACTCTCTAGCTCTCTGACTTTCTAGCTCTCTGCCTCTATTATTGTCTAGCTCTCTGACTCTCTAATTCTCTGACTCTTTAGCTCTCTGACTCTCCAAATCTTGGATTCTCTAGCTCTCTGACTCTCTAATGCTCTAGCATGTTGGTCTCTAATTCTCTGACGCAAGTTACTGGTATTGATACGTAAAGTAGAGTTGATCCAGGGAAATATCCGATCGCCACTTGGAGTCAGGAAGGAATTTTTTTCCCCTTCATAAATTTGGTGGGTTTTTTTTTGCCTTTCTCTGGATCAAAAGTTAGGCAGGAAATGAGGATCATATCTCTATGGTAGAATCCATATCTCTGTGGTGGAATCCATATCTGTATAGTAGAATCCAAATATCTATGGTGGAATCCAATTTTCTATGGTGGAATTAAAATTTCTATGGTAGAATCCATATCTCTATGGTGGAATCCAAATCTCTATGGCAGAATCCAAATCTCTATGGTAGAATCCAAATCTCTGTGGTGGAATCCATATCTCTATGGTGAAATCCAAATCTTTCTAGTAGAATCCATATCTCTATGGTGAAATCCAAATCTCTATGGTAGAATCTAAATCTCTATGGTGGAATCCATATCTCTATGGTGGAATCCAAATCTCTATGGTGGAATCTAAATCTCTATGGTGGAATCCAAATCTCTATGGTAGAATCTAAATCTCTATGGTGGAATCCATATCTCTATGGTGGAATCCAAATCTCTATGGTGGAATCCATATCTCTATGGTAGAATCCAAATCTCTATCGTGGAATCCAAATCTCTATGGTAGAATCCATATCTCTATGGTAGAATCCAAATCTCTATGGTGGAATCAAAATCTCTATGGTACAATCCATATCTCTATAGTGGAATCTACATCTCTATGGTGGAATCCATATCTCTATTGTAGAATCCATATCTCTATAATGGAGGATGTAATATTGTCACAGGCATAGCCATGGCAGTGTTATGTATTGCAAAGAAAGTGGTGGAGTCACATAGACCATAATTATAACATTATAATCATACTAATGTTACTATACTTTACTATGTAGAGTAACTGTACCATTGACCTGTTAATATATTCAGATGTTCTGTTTCCTTTTTTCCAATTGAAATAATGCTCATTGTATTTACGCTCATACCGATAATGAATAATCTCCCATTAAGGCTCATTCCCAGTTCACAGGTTTCCATTAATGTTATTATTGTGGGTACATTACAACCTCACACCAGTCAATAGAAAGCTAATGTTGGAATTAGCCCTGGTTAATGTAACTGGTTTATCTAATGGACCTGAAGGCCCCTTGGGTACAGTTTAGGGCTAATGAACCCATCACGTTATTAACCCTTAGAGGGGATAAAGGGTGAGCAATGTTCATTACTGGATCTGTACAATTATATTGTGTGTACTGACATTATTTATTACACAGCCTTATATCCCTGATAACACGGGACACAGTGCAAAGGATGATGGGAAATAGAATGGGGAATAGGTACCAATGGGGAGTATATTGTTTAAACACACCATGACCAATTGTGCTAAGTGACTGCACGTTAGGGAACATATGCTGCTGGTTTGCTTAGAAAATGAATAGGATCCGCCACACAGCAAGGCGCGGGGGGGATATGTTCCTCCCACGCTGGGTTAATATGACTAATGAACTCATTAAAGTAGCTTGTTTGACCCTGAACAGCTCCTGTCCCTTTTGGGAAATTGCCCTGAAAGGCTTTGCTATTCATTAGCATGAAAATGATTGAACTATTATCCCCTTGTCAGACCCGTCTCATCCCACCACGTCTACACACTGACTGATCGCCTCTGTCACTGATTATATCCCCAAACTTTACAATAAGGGGGTCAATGATTTCTCAGCACACACTAGAGATGAGTGACAGCGGCAAGTGTCCTTACGCCATAATTCTATCCACATTCCATATTAACTGGTCATTAAAAGATCGATGAGAAAATTAGGAACGTGTTTACATTTACCCCATCTGATAAAATGGAAATTGTGCTTCAGTTTGAATTTCTTTTAGGCTTCTTACTACACATAAGATGCCGGAGAATTAAACCCATCCCTGGAATCATTTTATAGGAGGACAGGGCATGGATTCCTAACTCCTGTTTAAGAAAAAGCTTTAAAAAGTATTGCCAAGTTTGTTTTGCAGCTCTTAGTTTCCCTATCTGAGTTAAAGGGTATCTTTATATACAGCATCTTTATATACTCCAAGACCTGTCACTCCAGCAGAAATTATAATATGTGCCCCATCCCTGACCTCTTATGAGGATCTTTGCCTGCCTGGCACTTTCTGCAACAAGTAAGAGAATCAACAGAGAAAAGAAGGTGGCTGAGAGGGGAGATGTGTAAGCAGAGCAGGGTCTATGATGAGGCTGTGCAGAACTAATAAGTGTCGCCAACACTACAAGAAGGCAGTGAGTAAGGGAGGGTGGGGGCTATTAGGAGCACTCACTAAACCTTAATAATTTAATGACAAGCAAGCACAAATACATTTGTACCACCATTTTACTTTTCTCACATTTCAGATAATGTAAAGATGTGACCCTTTAATGAAAAATATTATGATAAATATTATTGATAAATATTATTCATTTTTATATATATTTTTTATAATATTTTTAATGATAAATATTATTCATTTTCCTGCCTGACATTATTTTCGTTGAAGACAGATAGGGAGACTAAGAGCTGCAAAACTCCTACCTCCCAAAATATAATGAGAAGTCTCGATAGACCAGGAGTGGCCAATTTGCTGAAAAGGGTGGAGTGGCAGGTAAATCAGTGGTGGGGTGAGTGGGTTTGGATTATATTAAGGTGGGGTAACAGGGAGTGGGCTGTAAACTTCATTAAAGGATATGTACACTGGCAATTTTTTTTAAATTGCCCATTAGTGGAAATTATAATCCATCCCAACTATCACAACAACTGTATCATTTTTATTTTGTTGATCTGCCCCCTATTTCATTAGATATCCAATCTGAAACATCTTACGTTTCAGCATTTCTGTAAGCAGTTTTGCTGTAGCTGGAATGGTTTGACAGTTGGTGTGCTGTATGCTGTATGCAGAATTAACAGCTGGTATGGGGGAAAATATTCAGGTCAGTGGTCAGAACCTGAGCAAAACAAGTACTGTATTGAAGGCATGCAGCTACACACACCTCAGAGTAAGAGGTACTTACACATATTTATTTATAGATTAAGATGACACAAAGTCATTTTTTCAGTATACATACACTTTAAAAGCAGCCCTAAATATTATGAAGAGGGTATAGATTAAACTCCCTTATGTATGGAATAGAAAAAATAAAAATAGAAACTTAAGTCAACAGATATCATTGTCCCAATACACATAACACATTCACAAATATACAACAAGCAGTGGATAATTTATGAAATTAACCTGTGGCTACTGGTGGTCAGCTCCCATATTCCACCTCTTTGTAAGCAGTACACTTCACATGCTCTGTATTGCACAGCAGATCATATTATATACCCCCCATAACAGCCAATCATATTACAGCACAGAGACCTGTTAGGCACAGATAATGTTACAGCAGATCCTGCCTCTCTCAGAAAACAGAAGAGAGATTTAACAGATTCGAAAACAATCTCTGTCCCCACCACGCATTTCTTTTCTTTTCATACAAAACACAAATCCTTACAATTTATTTCCTAATCGGCATGGAGTGCAGAATATGGACGTAAATGATTGGACCTATTAGAACACTCCTGATTGGTCGATTTAAATGCTACAATGTGTCAAAGTTACATAAATGAAAAATCATTTAATTAATGGAAATGACCATTTACTCATCAAAGGGGAAATTTGCAGCGTTTGTTGTAAAACACCCGCGACCCCTGGACTCCTTAATTCCCATTCACGTTCAGTTTTATCAATATTTGGAGAACCTTTGGATAGATTTAGACATTCATAAATTAACGTAAGAAAACCTTTCCCCATCTATTAAACATCTCGTACTGAAATGACACGCGATGAATAAAAGGCGCTGCCATACTGTCATTGTGGCTAACTGATGTTCACACATTCCTAATTCCCTGAATCAAGTTCGATGGTCCAGTCTGTTTGACTCTTTAACTGCCTTTTTCGATTCGTTGCTTGGCCCCAGTTTATTAGCGAATGATACATAATCATGTAAATGATAATATGGAACATTATCTACAGCCTGATTAATAAACGTTTTAATGCGGGAAGGTCCAACCTGTAAGTATATTAATCGGAGGACTATTGGCCCATTGGGATAAAGCAGAAACCGTCTGTTATAAATCCTTAGCTGCCCATTGGTCCATTTTCCTAAACCCCGAGAGGGTGTTGATAAAGGGCAAGGTGCTTTGTGTAGCATGGGCACTCGGTTAGATCCTTTCTATTTACCAACCGTTCAGCCATTGAGCGCATGGCCCATAGAGGGCAACACGATTCGCCGTGGATTTTGGACCGATCATCCATTCATGCAATTCAAGTCCAGAAATCCATTTGATTATTTTAGCCTGATCGACAGACACACTGAACTATCGGTTGAATATGAAATATCGCATGGTGTGTACACAGCTTTAGCCTTGTTTTAGCCCTACCCACGTCAAGACGGGAAAGTCATTCATCTTGGTCATCCTGTTTAACTTCCCTGATAATCCTTATAATATTTCAATCATTATACCAAAAAGAGAGAATTGTATTCAGGGGCAAGCACAGGATTTTCAAGGGGGGGGGATTCCTAAATGGGTTTTCTATTATACTAGCAAACCCCGCATGCCGTTAGATTACATCACACCGCGCATGCAAAATTGTCCCAATGTGATAATCTATCTAGATCCCCCTGCAATGATTGCACATCCTCTGAAGTTTTTAATGGTCGACAAAGTTTTGTGACGTCAGCAAACACAGAAACCTTGCTATCTATATAACAGTCTATGTAACAGTCTATGTAACAATCTATGTAACAATCTATGTAACAGTCTATGTAACAATGTATGGCCATTTTAGACATATCATAAATTAACGTAAGAAAACCTTTCCCATCTATTAAACATCTCGTACTGAAATGACAAGCGATGAATAAAAGGCGCTGCCATACTGTCATTGTGGCTAACTGAGTTCACCACATTCCTAATTCCCTGAATCAAGTTCGATGGTCCAGTCTGTTTGACTTTTAACTGCCTTTTTCGATTCGTTGCTTGGCCCAGTTTATTAGCGAATGATACATAATCATGTAAAGATAAATGGAACATTATCTACAGCCGATTAATAAACGTTTAATGCGGGAAGGTCCAACAACTGTAAGTATATTAATCGGAGGACTATTGGCCCATTGGGATAAAGAAGAAACCGTCTGTTATAATCCTTAGCTGCCCATTGGTCCATTTTCCTAAACCCCGAGAGGGTGTTGATAAAGGGACAGGTGCTTTGTGTAGCATGGGCACTCGGTTAGATCCTCTATTACCAACCGTTCAGCCATTGAGCGCATGGCCCATGAGGGCAACACGATTCGCCGTGGATTTTGGACCGATCATCCATTCATGCAATTCAAGTCCAGAAATCCATTGATTATTTTAGCCTGATCGACAGACACACTGAACTATCGGTTTGAATATGAAATATCGCATGGTGTGTACACAGCTTTAGCCTTGTTTAGCCCTACCACGTCAAGACGGGAAAGTCAATCATCTTGGTCATCCTGTTTAACTTCCGATAATCCTTATAATATCATATATACACAAAAGAAGGAGATATGTATTCAGGGGCAAGCACAGGATTTTCAAGGGGGGGGGATTCCTAAATGGGTTTTCTATATACTAGCAAACCCCGCATGCCGTTAGATATACATCACAACCGCGCATGCAAAATTGTCCCAAGTGATAATCTATCTAGATCCCCCTGCAATGATTGCACATCCTCTGAAGTTTAATGGTCGACAAAGTTTTGTGACGTCAGCAAACACAGAAACCTTGCATCTATATAACAGTCTATGTAACAGTCATAGTAACAATCTATGGAAAAACAATCTAATTTAACAGTGTACAGTATGCTTAATCCCATCTAGTAACAGGACAAAGTGTCAACCGTCTAGTAACAGTCTAGGTAACAGTGTCTTTTAACTCATTATCCTCCCCTTCCCTGGAGACCTGAGACAATCTCCCCAGTAGACCTTAATTCAAAGGACTGGAGAGTTTAACCCTTTCCTCTCCCTTCCCTAGAGACCTGAGACAATCTCCCAGTAGACCTTATATTCAGAGGACTGGGGAGTTTAACTCATTCCCATCCCCTTCCCTAGGGACCTGAGACAATCTCCCAGTAGACCTTATATTCAAAGGACTGGAGAGTTTAACCTTTCCTCTCCCTTCCCTAGAGACCTGAGACAATCTCCCAGTAAACCTTATATTCAAAGGACTGGAGAGTTTAACCCTTTCCTCTCCCTTCCCTAGAGACCTGAGACAATCTCCCAGTAGACCTTATATTCAAAGGACTGGAGAGTTTAACCATTTCCTCTCCCTTCCCTAGAGACCTGAGACAATCTCCCAGTAAACCTTATATTTAGAGGACTGGAGAGTTTAACCCTTTCCTCCCCCTTCCCTAGAGAACCTGAGACAATCTCCCAGTAGACCTTATATTCTGAGGACTGGAGAGTTTAACCCTTTCCTCTCCCTTCCATAGAGACCTGAGACAATCTCCCAGTAGACCTTATATTCTGAGGACTGGAGAGTTTAACCCTTTCCTCTCCCTTCCATAGAGACCTGAGACAATCTCCCAGTAGACCTTATATTCAGAGGACTGGAGAGTTTAACCCTTTCTTCCCCCTTCCCTAGAGACCTGAGACAATCTCCCAGTAAACCTTATATTCAGAGGACTGGAGAGTTTAACCCTTTCCTCCCCCTTCTCTAGAGACCTGAGACAATCTCCCAGTAAACCTTATATTCAGAGGACTGGAGAGTTAACCCTTTCCTTCCCCTTCCCTAGAGACCTGAGACAATCTCCCAGTAGACCTTATATTACGAGGACTGGAGAGTTTAACCCTTTCCTCTCCCCTTCCCTAAGACCTGAACAATCTCCCAGTAGACCTTATATTCAGAGACTGGAGAGTTTAACCCTTTCCTCTCCCTTCTCTAGAGACCTGAACAATCTCCAGTAACCTATATTCAGAGGACTGGAGAGTTAACCCTTTCCTCTCCCTTCCCTGGAGACCTGAGACACATCTCCCAGTAAACCTTATATTCAGAGGACTGGAGAGTTAATAACCCTTTCCCATCCCCTCCCTGGAGACCTGAGGCAATCTCCCAGTAACCTTATATTCAGAGGACTGGAGAGTTTAACCCTTTCCCATCCCCTTCCCTGGAGACCTGAGACAATCTCCCAGTAAACCTTATATTCAGAGGACTGGAGAGTTTAACCCTTTCCTCTCCTCTCCCTTCCCTGGAGACCTGAGACAATCTCCCAGTAAACCTTATATTCAGAGGACTGGAGAGTTTAACCCTTTCCCATCCCCTTCCCTGGAGACCTGAGACAATCTCCCAGTAGACCTTATATTCAGAGGACTGGAGAGTTTAACCCTTTCCTCTCCCTCCCTGGAGACCTGAGACAATCTCCCAGTAAACCTTATATTCAGAGGACTGGAGAGTTTAACCCTTTCCCATCCCCTTCCCTGGAGACCTGAGACAATATCCCAGTAAACCTTATATTCAGAGGACTAGAGAGTTTAACCCTTTCCCATCCCATCCCCTTCCCTGGAGACCTGAGACAATATCCCAGTAAACCTATATTCAGAGACTGGAGAGTTTAACCCTTTCCTCTCTATCCCTCCCTACAGACCTGGGATAATTTCTTCTAATAACTTGGTGCTGTAATTGAATTACTAGTCAATGTCAAGCCTGTAATAAGTTTCCCCTCCCATAGATTACACTGGAGCACTGGACCTTGTATCATTGTTTGATTTAGGTCCTTCTGGGGCTAATTCAAAGCCTTTCACATTGATCAAATAATCAATTTCCCAAATAAATGAAGTCACAGCTGATTTTCCAATGAACCTTTTATTATGGGCCAATAGTAATGTGGAGGTGGCTGCACCCCATAAACTACATCTCCCACCCTGCCCCATATTACACCTAACAGCCTGACATGATTTACCATTGGTCTGGCCATTCATTCATTAAAGGGAACTTCACTAACCCAGTGATCACTGGTCCCAGCAACATCAATGGGAAATGATTAATTATGCTTTATTACAGTCTCCTTGGCTGTACACTACACAGCATGTCCACAGGAACCATTGGTTTTTGTTACATTACATTGTGTATGGTTATATCTAATGAAAACAGAGGAACTATATACAAACAGGGACAAATACTATAATGGATAGGGGATTGCACACGCCTCTTGTGGTCAGTTTACATACTGTACAGATAGATGATAGGATAGAAAGATAGAGAGAAAGAGTGAGAGAGATTATTGATACATAGATAGATAGATAGATAGATAGATAGATAGATAGATAGATAGATAGATAGATAGATAGATAGATATAGATATAGAAAGATAGATAGATAGATAGATATAGAAAGATAGATAGATAGATAGATAGATAGATAGATAGATAGATATAGATGATAGATAGATAGATATAGATAGATAGATAGATAGATAGATAGATAGATAGATAGATATAGATAGATAGATAGATAGATAGATAGATAGATAGAGAGATAGATGATAGATAGATACGACTAGATAGATACTGATACGATAGATTCGTGATAGATTTGTGATTGATAGATAGATTTAGTGTGATGATAGTAGATAGATAGATGATGTGTGCTCTGCTAGTCTTTTGTCTCGGGTGCTGTGTCTTAGATAGATTAGATGATGATTTGATAGTAGTAGCTGTGTGTGTGTGTAGTGTGATAGCTCGTGTAGATGTGTTGGGTTGTTAGGGTGATGTGTGTAGTGTACGCTCGTAGATGATGATCGACTACGATGATAGATAGATAGATAGTAGATAATAGATGATGATGATAGATTAGATGATAGTGTGTAGATTTTAGATATAGACTGTGATGTAGATCGCTGATAGTAGATAGATAGATAGATGATGATAGGATGATGTAGATAGATGTAGTGTAGATAGTAGTAGTAGATACGATAGTAGATGTGTGTGCTGATTATAGATAGATGTTTAGATAGTGTGGATTAGATAGTAGATGATAGTAGGGTAGTAGATAGATGATTGTGATAGATAGATAGGGATAGGTGTGTGTTAGAGAGATGATGATTAGAGATGTGATGGAGACTGATGTTTGTCGGTGTTCGTCGAGGTAATGACAGATATTGACTGTCTCATAGATAACTTGCAGCAAAAGGGATCCCAATAGCACAAACTTCTTGTTAGAAACATTGTAATAGTTAATATTAATAATAATATGAAAAATATTGTGAATAATAATAATACATAATAACAACACATAATAGTAATATTAATAATAACTGTTATTATTACTGCCTATCCCTAGAACCTACATAAACCATTTGTATGCAATAGTAACACATCCATGGACCTTTAATTGTTCTGACAGTTTAACCTGTGCCTTGGGGTCCATGTGATAATCACATAATTATCTCCCATGATAAACTATTGATGAAAAGGGTCTGGGAAACAAATAACCACTTCACTATAAATTACACCCAATGTCATCCCAGGAAGATCAAGGATCTGTTTCATTATCTGCCCATTTATCATCTATTGCTCTGTCTGTGTGTACCTGCATGTGTCTGTTTGTATGTGTACCTACTTTACAGTGTGGAGAGAGATGGGATACAATGTAACAGTATAACAGTGTGAACAGTGATTGGATACAATGAACAGTATAACAGTGTGAACAGTGATTGGATACAATATAACATTATAACATGTGAACATGATGGGATACAATGTAACATTGTAACAGTCTGGAGAGAGATTGGATACAATGTAACATTATAACAGTCTGGAGAGAGATGGATACAATGTAACAGTATAACAGTGTGAACAGTGATTGGATACAATGTAACATTATAACAGTCTGGAGAGAGATTGGATACAATGTAACACTATAACAGTCTGAGAGAGATTGGATACAATGTAACAGTATAACAGTGTGAACAGTGATTGGATAAAATGTAACAGTATAACAGTGGGAACAGTGATTGGATACAATGTAACGTTATAACAGTGTGACGCGAGATTGGATCTAATATAACAGTATAACAGTGTGAAACAGTGATTGATACAATGTAACGTTATAACAGTGTGAACATGATTGGATACAATGTACAGTATAACAGTGTGACGAGAGATTGGATACAATGTACATTATAACAGTGTGAAGAGAGAGTGGATACAATGTATATTTATAACAGTGTGAAGAGTGATTGGATACAATGTAACATTATAACGTGTGAAGAGAGATTAGATACAATGTAACTTATAACAGTGTGAAGAGTGATTGGATACAATGTAACTATAACAGTGGTGAAGAGAGATTGGATACAATGTAAAGTATAACAGTGTGAACAGTGATTGGATAAAATGTAACATTATAACAATGTGAAGCGTGATTGGATACAATGTAACAGTATAAGAATGTGAAGAGAGATTGGATACAATGTAACAGTATAAAAGTGTGAAGAGAGATAGGATACAATGTAACAGTATAACAGTGTGAAGAGTGATTGGATACAATGTAACAGTATAACAGTGTGAAGAGTGATTGGATACAATGTAACAGTATAACAGTGTGGAGAGAGATTGGATACAATGTAACATTATAACAGTGTGAGAGTGATTGGATACAATGTAACAGTATAACAATGTGAAGAGAGATTGGATACAATGTAACAGTATAAAAGTGTGAACAGTGATTGATACAATGTAACATTATAACAGTGTGAAGCGTGATTGATACAATGTAACAGTATAACAATGTGAAGAGAGATTGGATACAATGTAACAGTATAAAGTGTGAACAGTGATTGGATACAATGTAATATTATGAACAGTGATTGGATACAATGTAGACAGTAATAACAGTGTGAAGAGAGATTGGATCAATGTAACAGTATAACATATAACCATGGAAAGGGAAGATGTTTCCTCGTAAAAGGTGGGTGTACTGTGTTAGTAAAATTGATTAAAGGGTAAACCTTTGATATGAAAAAAATAAGTGGAATATTTATTGGACTGATAATCACCTTTATAATACTTTTTTCATTTTTTTTTATTTCAAAGGGGTTTTACCCTGTAAAGAAGTTATTTCCTCTAATACTCTTGTCCTATTACATCTACTGTGATGGAATCTAATATATCCATATACATATAATAACACGTGACTGTACATTGATAATGTATATCCTTAGAACTATCTCTCTCCTTCCAGTAGCGATTCCATCGCACAGACCTGCAGACAATTGTGTCTCTCCATCCAATGTTAACCACATGTTACAATTTTATACAACATCTACATGTCACAGTCAGACACTTTACAGCGACACAATAGTGATACTGTGCACAGCTATTTAATATTCCACTATAAAATTACACTGATAACATATTACACTGATTATAATTAAAAACTGATACAATGTTACACTGACACCGTATTACACTGATACAGTTACACTGATACAATATTACACATTGATAATGTACAATGTTACATCCTGATACCTTATTACGCTAATACAATGTTACACTGATACAATATTAAACTGATACAATGTTACACTGATACCGATTACACTGACACCGTATTACACTGATACAATATTACATTGATACAATGTTACACCGATACCTTACACTGATACAATGTTACACCGATACAATATTACACAGGATACCGTATTACACTGATACAATATTACACTGATACCGTATTACTCAATGATACAAAATTACACTGATACAATATTACATTGATAGAATCTTAAACTGGTAGCTTATTACATTGTACAATATTACACTGATACCGTATTACATTGATAGAATCTTCACTGATACCTTAGTTACACCGATAAAATATTACACTGATACCGTATTACACTGATACAATATTATACAATGGTACAAAATTACACTGATGCCATATAACACTGATACAATATTATACTGATACAGTATTACACTGATACAATATTACACTGATAGAATCTTACACTGATACCGTATTACACTGATACAATATTATACAATGATACAAAATTACACTGATGCCATATTCACGACATATTATATACTGATACCGTATTACATTGATATATACAGTGATCCGTATTACACTTGTGAGCATATTCACACTCCATTCCGTATTACACTGACACAATATTATACAATGATACAAAATTACACTGAAGCCATATACACTGATACAATATTATACTGATACCGTATTACACTGATACAATATTACACTGATAGAATCTTACACTGATACCTTATTACACTGATACAACTATACACTGATACCGTGTTACAACACTGATACCAAATTATACAGTGATACAAAATTCCACTGATGCCATATTACACTGATAAATGTTACACTGATACCATATTACAATGATACAATGTTACACTGATACAATATTATACAATGATACATTCCACTGATGCCATATTACACTGATGCACTACACTGATGCAATGTTAAAGATACAGTTACATTAATACATATTAATGATAGTGTTAGAATCTCCAGAAACGTAATTTTAGAGTGATACAATGTTACATTGATACGATATATAATACAATATCAGAAATGATACAATATTAGATTATACATTTGTAAAATGATACAATATTGGAACGATACAATGATACATGAATACGATGTTATGGTGATTGTATTAAATTAATAGAATAGAATGATACAGTGTTACATAAATACAAAAATAGAATGACAGTGTTACATTAATACAATAATAGAATGATACAGTGTTACATTAATACAATAATAGAATGATACAGTGTAATATTAACACAGTAATAGAATGATACAGTGTTACTTAATACAAAATAGAATGATACAGTGTACATAACACAAATAGAATATACGTGTTACATTATACATTAATAGCATGATACAGTGTTAACATTAACCACAATAATAGAATGTACAGTGTTACTTAATACAATAATATAAATTTAGACTACAGTGTTACAGTTAATACATATAAAGAATGATACAGTGTTACATTAATACATTAATAGAATGATACAGTGTTACATTAATACAATAATAGAATGATACAGTGTTACATTAATACAATAATAGAATGATACAGTGTTACATTAATACAAATAGAATGATACAGTGTTAAATTAATACAATAAGAGAATGATACAGTGTTACATTAATACAATAAGAATGATAGTGGTTACATTATACAATAATAGAATGATACAGTGTTACATTAATACAATTATAGAATGATACAGTGTTAAATTAATAGAATAATAGAATGATACAATGTTACATTAATACAATAATAGAATGATACAGTGTTAAATTAATAGAATAATAGAATGATACAGTGTTAAATTAATAGAATAATAGAATGATACAGTGTACATTAATACAATGATAGAATGATACAGTGTTAAATTAATACAATAATAGAATGATACAGTGTTACATTAATATCAATAATAGAATGATACAGTGTTACATTAATACAATAATAGAATGATACAGTGTTACATTAATACAATAATAGAATGATACAGTGTTACATTAATACAATAAGAAAGACACAGTGTTACATAAATACAATAATAGAATGATACAGTGTAACATTAATACAATAATAGAATGATACAGTGTTACACTTAATACAATAATAGAATGATACAGTGTAACATTAACACAATAATAGAATGATACAGTGTTACATTAATATCAATAATAGAATGATACAGTGTTACATTAATACAATAATAGAATGATACAGTGTTATTAATACAATAATAGAATGATACAGTGTTACATTAATACAATAATAGAATGATACAGTGTTACATTAATACAATAATAGAATGATACATGTACATTAATACAATAAGAGAATTACAGTGTTACATTACACAATTAGAATGATGCAGTGTGACATTAATACAAAATAGATGAACAGTGTTACATAATAACCAATAATAGAATGATGCAGTGTTACATTAACACAATAATAGAAATGACACAGTGTTTACACGTTACACAATACATAGAATGATACAGTGTTACATTAATACAATAATTTAGAATGATACAGTGTTACATTAATACAATAATAGAATGATACAGTGTTACATTAATACAAAATGAATGAACACAGTGTTACATTAATACAATAATAGAATGATACAGTGTTACATATACATAAAGAATGATACAGTGTTAACATTAACACAATAATAGAATGAGCAGTGTTACATTAATACAATAATAGAATGATACAGTGTTACATTACACAATAATAGAAGAACAGGTGTACATTAATACAATTAGAAGATACAGTGTACATAATAATAATAGAATGATCAGTGTTACATTAATACAATAATAGAATGATACAGTGTAAACATTAAACAATAATAGAATGATACAGTGTTACATTAATACAATAATAGAATGATACAGTGTATCATTAACACAATAATAGAATGATACAGTGTTACATTAATAATAATAAATGATACAGTGTTAATTAATCAATAATAGAATGATACAGTGTTCATTAACACAATAGTGAGGCAATTACATTAACAATAATAGAATGATCAGTGTTACATTAATACAATAAAGAATGATACAGTGTGACATTAATACAATAATAAATGTAGCAGTGTTTACATTAAACAATAATAATGAATGACCAGTGTGTACATTAACACTAATAATAGAATGAATGCAGTGTTACATTAATACAATAAAGAGAATGAATTACAGTGTTACTTAATACAATAATGAGAATGATACAGTGTTCCATTAATCCAATAATAGAATGATACAGTGTTACAATTAATACAATAAAGAATGATACAGTGTTACATAAACTAAGAATACTGTACTTATACAATAATAGAATGATACAGTGTTACATTAATACAATAATAGAATGATACAGTGTTACATTAACACAATAATAGAATGATGCAGTGTTACATTAATACAATAATAGAATGATACAGGTGTTACATTAACACAATAATAGAATGATGCAGTGTTACATTAATACAATAATAGAATGATACAGTGTTACATTAATACAATAATAGAATGATACAGTGTTACATTAATACAATAATAGAATGACACAGTGTTACATTAATACAATAATAGAATGACACAGTGTTACTTTACACTAATATAGAATGAACAGTGTTACATTAATACAATAATAAATGACACAGTGTACATTAATACAATAATAGAATACACAGTGTTACATTAATACAATAATAGAATGACACAGTGTTACTTACACACTAATAGAGATACAGGTTACATAACAATAAGAATGATACAGTGTTACATTAATACAATAATAAATGATACGTGTTTAACTTAATACAATAATGAATGATACAGTGTTACATTGAAATCAATAATGAATATCGTGTTCCATTGTACATATTAGAATATACAGTGTTACATTAAATACAAGTAATAGAATGATACGGTGTGTACATTAATACAATATAGAATGATACAGTGTTACATAATACAATAAAGAATGATACAGTGTAAATGTAATACAAATTAGAATGATACAGTGTTACATTAATACAATAATAGAATGAACATGTACATAAGACAATAATAGATGACAGTGTTACATTAATCAATACTATATGAATACGTTACATTAATACATAATAGAATGAACAGTGTTACATTAATACAATATAGAAATGAATACAGTGTTATACTTAATACATAATAAATGAACAGTGTTACATTAATACAATAACTAGAATGACACAGTGTTACATTCAAAATACATAATAGAATGACACAGTGTGACATTAATACAATAATAGAATGATACAGTGTTACATTAATACAAATAATAGAAATGACACAGTGGTTACATTAATACAAAATAGAATGATACGGTGTTAATTAATACATATAGAATGACTACAGTGTTACATTAATACAATAATAGAATGATCAGTGTTCATTAATACAATATAATGCTCGTGTTACATTAATACAATAATAGAATATACGTGTTACATTAATACATAATAGAATGATACAGTGTTACATAATACAATAATAGAAATGATACAGTGTGTACATTAATACAATTAATAGAATGGACCAGTGTTACATTAATACAATAGAGAATGATACGGTGTTACATTACATACAATAATAGAATGACACAGTGTTACATTAATACATAATAGAATGACACAGTGTAACTAACAAATAATAGAAGATGCAGTGTTACTTACACAATAATGAATGACCAGTGTTACATACTACAATAATAGATGACACAGTGTAACATTAACACACAGTAATAGAATGATGCAGTGTTACATACACATAATAGAATGAACAGTGTTACATTAATACAATAATAGATGACACGTTAACATTAACACACAATAATGAATGACACAGTGTTACATTAATACAATAATAGAATGACCGTGTTACATTAATACAATAATAGATGATACATGTAACATTAACACAATAATAGAATGACACGTGTTACATAATACAATAATGATGACACAGTGTTACATTAATACATAAAGAAGAACAGTTAACATTAACACAATAATGAATGATGCAGTTGTTACATTAACACAATAATAGAATATACAGTGGTTTACATTAATACAATTAATAGAATGATACAGTGTTACATTAATACATAATAGAATGATACAATGTTACATTAAACAATAATAGAATGAATACAGTGTAACATTACACAATAATAGAATGATACAGTGTTACATTAATACCATAATAGAGATGATACAAGTGTTACAATTAATACAATACTAGAATGATACAGTTGTTCATAATACAATAATAGAATGATACAGTGTTAATTAAACAATAATAGAATGATACATGTAACTTAATACATAATAATGATACATGTTAAATTGGCATACAGTAAGATAGAATGATACAGTGTTACATTAATACAATTAATAATGATACAGTGTTACTTAATACAATTATAAATGAATACAGTGACTTAATACAATAATAGAATGACACAGTGTAACATTAACACAATAATAGAATGATGCAGTGTTACATTAACACAATAATAGAATGATACAGTGTTACATTAATACAATAATAGAATGATACAGTGTTACATTAATACAATAATAGAATGATACAATGTTACATTAATACAATAATAGAATGATACAGTGTAACATTAACACAATAATAGAATGGTACATGTAAATTAACACATAATGAATGATCAGTCTTACATTACACAATAATAGAATGACTACAGTTGTTACATACATTAACACAATTATAGAATGATACAGTGTTACATTAATACAATAATAGAATGACACAGTGTTACATTAATACAATAATAGAATGATACAGTGTTACATTAATACAATAATAGAATGATAAAGTGTTACATTAATACAATAAGAAAGACACAGTGTTACATTAATACAATAATAGAATGATACAGTGTTACATTAATACAATAATAGAATGATACAGTGTAACATTAATACAATAAGAGAATGAAAGTTTACATTAATACAATAATGAAAGATCACTCAGTGTTACATTAATACAAATAATAGAATGATACAGTGTTAACATGATACACTAATAGAATGATCCAGTGTTAACATTAATCAATAATAGAATGATCAGTGTACATTAATACAATAATAGAATGATACAGTGTTCATTAATACATAATAGAATGATACTGTAATTAAGACAATAAAGAATGATACAGTGTTAAATTGATACAATAAAGAATGATACAGAGTTACATTATATACCATAGAATGATACAGTGTTACATTAATATCAATAATAGAATGATACAGTGTAATGTTAATACAATAATAGAATGATACAGTGTAATGTTAATACAATAATAGAATGGACAGTGTTAAATTGATACAATATATAGAATGATACAGTTTACAATGTACACATAATAGAATGATACAGTGTTAAATTGATACAATAATAGAATGATACAGTGTTAAATTGATACAATAATAGAATGATACAGTGTTACATTATTACATAATAGAATGATACAGTGTTACATTAATACAATAATAGAAGGGATCAGTGTTACATTATACAATAATAGAATGATACAGTGTGTACATTGATACAATATTTAGAATGATACAGTGTTACAATAGATACAATAAGTAGATGCTACAACGTACATTAATACAATAATAGAATGATACAGTGTTACATTATTACAATAATAGAATGATACAGTGTAACATTAACACAATAATAGAATGATACAGTGTTACATTAACACAATAATAGAATGATACAGTGTTACATTAATACAATAATAGAATTATACAGTGTTACATTATTACAATAATAGAATGATACAGTGTTACAATAATAGAATGATACAGTGTTACATTAATACAATAATAGAATGATACAATGTTACATTAATACAATAATAGAATGATACAGTGTTACATTAATACAATACTAGAATGATACAGTGTTACATTAAATACAAAAATAGAATGATACAGTGTTACATTAATACAATATTAGAATGATACAGTGTTACATTAATACAATAATAGAATGATACAGTGTTACATTAATACAATAATAGAATGATACAGTGTTACATTAATACAATAATAGAATGATACAGTGTTACATTTAACCAATAATAGAATGATGCAGTGTTACATTAACACAATATAGAATGACGTGTTAAATTGATACATAATAGAATGATACAGAGTTACATTAATACAATAATAAATACAGTGTACATTAACACAATATAGATGATACAGTGTAACATTAATACAATAATATATGATACAGTGTTCATTAATACAATAATAGAATGATACAGTGTTACATTAACACAATAATAGAATGATACAGTGTTACATTAATACAATAATAGAATGATACAATGTTACATTAATACAATAATAGAATGATACAATGTTAATAGATTAGGTTATAAGTGTAAAGTTAACTCTGACTGTATTCTGTACAACACACAAACACACATACAGACCCCCCCACACAACACACACACAATAATGTATATAATATATAAAGAGAAAGATACAAAAACGATATTGTGTTTTAGTTGTAATGTTCCACATGTGTGTGTTGTGATGTTGCTAAGTGTGTAAGATCCTATCCATGCAGTCTGCCAATCTGCCATCTGTGTTGCTCTCACACCTCTCCCTAATGGACCACACACCTCCCTGTTGCAATTGACAGAGACCATAGAACCCTCCCAGTAATCTCATCACCACAATCACAGAGGAGACTTGGGTTGGCCATTAGAGACAGGGAAGAGGCCTTGAAGTGAGGCAGTGGGTGCTGGAGTAACCAACTGGCTTCTGATCCTGTACTAGTGACAACTGGAGCTGCTCCCACCACCACGACCTGCCTGGACCTGAACGCAGCCTCCTGTCCACTGCCCTGGATCTATCAGTCTCCCCCTGGACTTTGCTGCTTCTGGATCTGGATTTCTATAGATTAAAGGGGGCACTACAGCTGGTATGGGGTCCCATTGCACAGGGTGTACAGCTGGTAGGGGTCCCATTGCACAGGGTGTACAGCTGGTAGGGGGTCCCATTGCACAGGGTGTACAGCTGGTAGGGGGTCCCATTGCACAGGGTGTACAGCTGGTAGGGTGTCCCATTGCACAGGGTGTACAGCTGGTAAGGGGTCCCATTGCACAGGGTGTACAGCTGGTAGGGGTCCATTGCACAGGGCCTACGCTTGGGGGGTCCCATTGCACCGGGTGTACCGCTGGTAGGGAGGGGTCCCATTGCACAGGGTGTGTACAGCTGGTAGGGGGTCCCATTGCACAGGGTGTACAGCTGGTTGGGGGTCCCATTGCACAGGGTGTACAGCTGGTAGGGGTCCCATTGCACAGGGTGTACAGCTGGTTGGGGGTCCCATTGCACAGGGTGTACAGCTGGTAGGGGGTCCCATTGCACAGGGTGGTACAGCTGGTAGGGGGTCCCATTGCACAGGGTGTACAGCTGGTTGGGGGCCATTACTCATGGAAAAGTCGAAGAATTTCCGGTTGACTGCCCTCCTGGCCATAGACCCCCTAAGGCTCAGACCTCTCCACTGGCTCTGGTCACCTCGCTGTCTTCCTCCTCTCTGTCCACCTCGGAGCCCCCATCCGAACACATCTGACAGCCTTAGGACAGAGACCCCCTCACCTCCCAGGATTGTGGACTGATCCCCAAACCAGGTTTCCTAAGCAGCCATCAACACTCCCCTGGCATGATGGCTTTACACCCCCCTGGGGGTCCAGGGATCCCCCATCAAGCTCCAAGCTTCATGGACACCCTGTCTACAGCTACTCAGCAGCACGCACTGGCAGCTGGCAGCACACCCTGCCCTCTCCTACCCTTACCCCAAATACAGGGCACCATGGCCACCCTGTGGACCCATCAAGATCAGTGCTTGCACCTTCCAACTGGACCAATAGCTCAGAGCCTCTACAGTGGCATGATGCTCCCCAAAATGGCAGACTTCAACTGTAAGTACCCATATATATATATATATATATCCATATAATACGGATACATTGTAACAGAAAGTGGCTACACTGTCATATAGTATGGATACATTGTAACAGAAAGTGACTACACTGTCTTATATTATGGATACATTGTAACAGAATGTGGCTACACTGTCATATAGTATGGATACATTGTAACAGAATGTGTCTACACTGTCTTATATATGGATACATTGTAACAAAATGTGGCTACACTGTCATATAGTATGGATAATATGTAACAGAATGTGGCTACACTGTCATATAGTATGATACATTGTAAAACAGAATGTGGCTAACTTCATATAGTATGGATACATTGTAACAGAAAGTGGCTACACTGTCATATAGTATGGATACATTGTAACAGAATGTGGCTACACTGTCATATAGTATGGATACATTGTAACAGAAAGTGGCTACACTGTCATATAGTATGGATACTTGTAACAGAATGTGGCTACACTGTCATATAGTATGGATACATTGTAACAGAAGTGGCTACACTGTCATATAGTATGGATACATTGTAACAGAATGTGTCTACACTGTCTTATATTATGGATACATTGTAACAGAATGTGGCTACACTGTCATATAGTATGGATACATTGTAACAGAATGTGGCTACACTGTCATATAGTATGGATACATTGTAACAGAAAGTGGCTACACTGTCTTATATTATGGATACATTGTAACAGAAAGTGGCTACACTGTCCTATAGTATGGATACATTGTAACAGAAAGTGGCTACACTGTCTTATATTATGGATACATTGTACAGAAAGTGGCCTTGTCCTATATATGGACTCATGTAACAGAAAGTGGCTACACTGTCTTCGTTCTGGATACATTGTAACAGAAAGTGGCCACAGCTGTCTATAGTATGGATACATTGTAACAGAAAGTGGGCTACACTGTCTTATTTATGGTACATTGTAACAGAAACTGGCTACACTGTGTATATTATGTATACATTGTACACGAATGTGGCTACCCTTGTCATAAGTATGGATCATTGTAACAGAATGTGGCTAACACTGTCCTATAGTATGGATAGCCATTCTGTACAGAATGTGGCTAAACTTGTCATTTAGTATGTGATACATTGTAAGCAATGTGGTACACTGTCATATATATGGATACATTGTAACAACAATGTGGCTACCTTGTATATAGTATGGATACATTATAACAAAGTGGCTAACTTGTCAATGTATGGATACATTGTAACCAGAATGCGTGTCTACACAGTCATTAAATATGGAGTCATGTAACACACAATTGTGACTACCTTTCAGATAGATGGATACATTATAACAGAATGTGGCTACTTGTCATAGTAGTATGGATACTTGTAACGAATGTGGCTAACTGTGCTGCATAGATATGGATACATTATAACAGAATGTGGCTAACTTGTCATATAGTATGGATACATTATAACAGAATGTGGCTAACTTGTCATATAGTATGGATACATTGTAACAGAATGTGGCTAACTTGTCATATAGTATGGATACTTGTTTAAACAGAATGTGCTACACTGGTAAATAATATGGATACATGTAACACAAGTGGCTACCTTGTAAAGTATGGTACATTGTAACAGAATGTGGCTACCTTGTCATATAGTGTGGATACATTGTAACAGAATGTGGCTAACTTGTCATATAGTATGGATACATTGTAACAGAATGTGGCTACCTTGTCGTATAGTATGGATACATTGTAACAGAATGTGTCTACTATGTCATATAGTATAGATACATTGTAACACAATGTGGCTACCTGCATATAGTTATGGATAATTGTACAGCATTGAGGCTACACTTGTCATAGTATGATAAACTTGGTAACAGAATTGATCTACCTTGCCATAGTATGGATACATTGTAACAGAATGTAGCCACCTTGCCATTGTATAGATACATTGTAACAGAATGTGTCTACCTTGCCATAGTATGGATACATTGTAACAGAATGTGTTTACCGTGTCATATAGTATGGATACATTGTAACCACAATGGGCTACACTGTCATATGTTATGGAACCTGTAAACAGCATGTGGGCTCATTGTCTTATAATATGGTATCATTGTACAAAAGAAATGTGGCTTACCAGTGTCATATTATGGATACATTGTAACACAATGCGGCTAACTTTGTCAATTAGTATGGAACATTGAACAGAATGTGGGCTACACGTCATTATAGTATGATACATTGTACATAATGCTGGCTAACCTTGTCATAATGTATGGATACATTGTAACAGAATGTGGCTACCTATGTCTAGTATGGATATATTGTAACAGAATGTCGGCTACAAGTCAACTGTATGGATCATTGTACAGAATTTGCTTATCTCTTGCCAGCAGTATAGATATATTGTAACAGAATGTGGCTACGCATGTCATATATGGATGCATTGTAAACAGAATGTGAGGACCTTTTCATATAGTTGCGATAACATTTGTAACAGAAAGTGCGCTACACGGTCATACAGATGGATACATTGTAACACAATGTGGCTACAACACTGTATTAGTATGGATACACTGTAACAGAAAGTGGCTAAATTGTCTATACTACATGGAACATTGTAACAGAAAAGTGGGCTACACTGTCGTATAGTAGGATATCATTGTAAGAGAGTGTGGATACACTGTCCTATAGTATGGATACATTTTAAATGAATGTTGGCTTTACCTGTCATAGAGTATGGATACATTGTAAACAGAATGTGGCTCCACTGTCCGAGTAGTATTGGATACATTTTATAATGAAGTGGCTTACCTGGTCATATAGTATGGATACATTGTAACAGAATGTGCTTCCATGTCTATAGTATGGATCATTGTAACAGAAAGTGGCTAACATGTCATATAGTATGGAATACATTGTAAGAAAGTTGCAATGTCAATATAGTATGGATACATGTAACAGAATGTGCTACATGTCATATAGTATGCATATTGTAAGTGGTAACACGTAGATGGAATTTGAGTGCACACTTGTCATATAGTATGGATACATTATGATGGAAACCGTTGGATGAACAGTGCTCGCATGTGACTACAGTCTCTAGTAGATGGATACCATTGTAACAGAATGGCCACACTTTCATTATCGTATGATACATTGTAAGCAGAATTGGCTACACTGTCCTATAGTATGGTCATGTGTAACAGAAAGTTGGCTTACACGGCATATAGTATGGATACATTGTCAACAGAATGTGGCTACCGTTGTCATATAGAATGGCTACACTGTACAGTAATGTGGCTACATGTCAGACAGTATGGATCATTATAACGGATGGTATACCTTGTCATATAGTATGGGATACATTGTTAACAGAATGTGGCTACCTATGTCCAATAGTATGGATACATTGTAAAGAATGTGACTACCCTGCATATAGTATTGATATCATTATAAACGGATTGTGATAACCTTGTATATAGTATGGATAATACTGTAAACAGAATGTGGCTAACTTGCCATTAGTATGGATACATTGTACCAGAAAATGAGGCTAACTTGTCATATGTGATGGATTACACGTAACGGAAAGTGGGCTAACCCGTCATACCAGTATTGATTACATGTAACGGATTGTACACCTTATCATTAGAATGATGATACATTGTTAACAGAATGGGCTATCCATTGTCATACAGTAGTGTGCATACATTGTAGCAACATTATATAAATATGTATCTACAGACTGGATTGGATCCTGACAGTAATAACCCATGGAATTCTATCTGCTTCAGTTGATTTATAATTCGTTAATTTATTTAAGGAAATGACACACACAGCACAAGACCACAATGTGACAATATACTAATACAAATACAATACAAACACTATATGCTGGGGCATTATCCTACAGTGTAAATGTATCAGATTCCACTCACTCATTCCATTCCTATATATATACTATATATGGTATTCTTACCTATCGTAGTCCGAATATGTATTTAATATTAATTTATCTGCATACTTCCACATATCCCCTTTGTTTGTATATCATATAGTATTTTATAAGTACACAGTCGCTGCCCTGCCCAAAGTAGCCTTTTTGAATAAAAATATAACAGGAGCGGATAGATAGATAGATAGAATAGATAGTAGATATATCATAGATGATAGATGATAGTAGATAGATAGATAGATAGATAGAAGATAGATATATCCATGATTAGCTAGATAGATGTAATGATCAGCTAGATCGTCGACTACGACTAGATGATATGATAGACTCAGACTAGACTAGTCGTAGACTCTACGCTGTCGTGTCGTACTGATAGAGAATAGTCAATAATCATCTAGATAGATAAGATAGATAAGTATCCACTACATACGTGATTAGAGGAGATAGATGATAGATAGATTCGCATAGAAGATACGATAGATAGATAGATAGATAATGATAATAGAAGTAGATAGATAGCGATACAGCTAATAGATAGAGGAGAGAGAGAGAGAAGTAGGAATAAGTAGATAGATAGATTGATGATCTGATGTGATAGAAGATAGATATTAGATAGATAGATAAGATCGATAGATATAGTATTAGATTGATTGATAGATTGATGATAATAGATAGATAGATGGATAGATGATAGATGGATAATAGATTAGATATCTGATAGACGACCTGCTCGATGGATCCAACAGATAGATACCATCGATACTGCATACGTGATACGATAGACTCGATATAATGACTAGACTCGATCGGCTGTAGATAGCTGACTGCTGCTAGTCTAGATCAGAGCTATCTAAGCTAGATGATACGATCGCTAGTCTGCCGGTGTTGTATTTCTCGTTGTGTATGTATGATGTATGTGTGTGTGTATATGTTTATGTATGGTGTTTCGCATGTATAAGTGTTGTGTTGTGTATTTTATCATTTGAGTGTGTTACGTTTTTTTTAAAATGAATGGGAGTTGATGGTTTGTATTTTTATATATAGAATGTGTGTTTGTATTTATATATGTTGTGTGGGTGTGATGTATTAATTATGTATTGGTGTGGTTGTGTGTTGTATTTATGTATGTAATGTATTTATATATGTATGTATTTATAATATATGTGTATGTGTTTTATATGTATGTTGTTTGTGTGGTTCTATGTAGTTATAATACGTATGTATATGGATGTTGTTTGTGTATAGCAGCCGCTGAGTATAGATACGCACACAGTAGTGGGGGAAAGCATTCTTCACACAATCTCTTACTACACAAATGTCTATACACAAATATATACACAATGTTTGGCCCATGGTCTAAAACAATTTCTATACACAATCTTTACACAGTCTCAATAAACAATCTATACCCAATCTTTATACACAATCTCTTGTACACAATTTATACACCACTTCCTATACCCATCTTGGGGCACAATCTCTATACACAATGCTCTATAGCACACAATGCTCTAATATACAATCTATACACAATCTCTATATGTAGCACATTCTATACCCAATCTATACACAATATCTATACACAATATATACACAATCTCTTATACCAGAATCCCTATATATAATCTTTATAAACAATCTCTATACACAATATATATATATATATATATATATATATATATATATCCACAACACAAACATCTATATCAATCTCTACACAATTCTATATTTCCACAATCTATTTCACAATATCGATAACAAATCTCTAAAATCCCAAAAACAATCCTCTATATAACACAATCGCTTTACACAATTCTACATACAAGCCCAAAAAACTCTATAACACCATCCCCCCCTATGTATAAAATAAGAAAAACAATCTATATATGGATGGTTAAACTCTCCAGTCCTTTGAATATAAAGTCTACTGGGAGATTGTCTCAGGTCCCTAGGGAAGGGGATGGGAATGAGTTAAACTCCCCAGTCCTCTGAATATAAGGTCTACTTGGAGATTGTCTCAGGTCTCTAGGGAAGGGAGAGGAAAGGGTTAAACTCTCCAGTCCTTTGAATATAAGGTCTACTGGGAGATTGTCTTAGGTCCCTAGGGAAGGGGATGGGAATGAGTTAAAATCTCCAGTCCTTTGAATATAAGGTCTACTGGGAGATTGTCTCAAGTCTCAAGGGGGGGGGGAGGAAAGGGTTAAACTCTGGGTTAAACTCTGGGTTTATCTACCCAGTCCCCTGTTCTTTTATGCCATCAACTTGAGATCACTACATGAATGGGCCAAATTGGATTATCTCAAGATAAGAACCGCTGCTTGTACAAAGCAGTCTTAAAGGTTCGTACATTTGTGCAATCACTGGTGGTGACCTGCCGTGTATGGGCACTGTGTTGGACAAAATACACCATCCAAATACACGTAATATTGGTTGGTTGCTCCTGAAAAATTGGATGATGTGTATCCATCCTTAATGATATCAGTTAGTGATCAGTTCTGGCTAGTCCATTGAGCACCCAGGGGACGGTCATCTCTGATACAAGGGAGGAGGAACTTAGGAACTTAGGAATGCTAGGCAGGTGGTAGTGGTAGAGGACTCCATTATAAGGAAGGTAGATAGGGTAATCTGCTGCCAAGACCCTACATGCCGAACTGTGTGTTGCCTGCCTGGTGCTAGGGTTCGGTATGTGGTGGATCGAGTAGACAGATTACTGGGTGGGGCTGGGAGTGACCGGGTGTCTTGGTTCACATTGGTGCCAAAGACAAAGTTAGAGGTGGAGGTGAGGTCCTTAAACATGATTTCTGAGAGCTAGGGGCCAAGTTAAAAGCAAGGCCCTCAAGGGTAGTGATTTCAGAAATACTACCACAGCCACGTGCTACACTAGGGAGGCAACGGGAGCTTAGGAGCGTTAATGTGTGGCTAAGAGGGTGGTGTAAGGAAGAAGGGTTTGGGTTTATTGAGAACCGGGCAGACTTTGCTCTTTAGTAGGGATGGGTTGCACCTCACTGATGCAGCTGTTTTAGGGGAGAAGATGGCTAGAGGGTTGGAGGAGATTTTAAACTAGGTTGGGGGGAGGGTATTAGCAGTCTCACTGGGATAGATAGCCCAGGAGGAAAGCAGGGTGTAGATAGGCCAGTGGTGGTTGGAAAGAGGGGTGGGGCTAGTGTAGGGGATAGGGAGGCATGTGTATTAAAGTGTACAAATAAATTACAGGATCATAATCTAAAATGTATGTTTGCAAATGCAAGAAGCCTGGCTGACAAAACGGGTGAACTGGAAATTATGGCGTTGAATGAAAAGTATGATGTAATAGGTATAGCAGAAACGTGGTTGAACAGTTCTCACGACTGGGCTGTAAATTTAGAAGGATATGCCTTGTTTAGGCAGGACAGAAAAAAAAGGAAAGGGGGAGGAGTATGTGTTTATGTTAAAAAAACAATTGAAGCCAAATTTAAAAGAAGAGATAACTGACGATATGGATGATAAAGTGGAGGCAATATGGGTGGAATTAGGCAACAGGAAAGGGGGTAATGTCATTGTTGGTGTTTGCTATAAGCCGCCAAATGCTAGCAGGGAGGAAGTGAGTCAGCTTTGTATGCAGTTGGCAAGGGCTGCAAGTTTGGGGAGTGTACTCATTATGGGGGACTTTAATTACCCTGACATTGATTGGTGTAGTGGAACTGCCAACACAGAAAAAGGCGATGAGTTCCTGAATTTGCTGCAGGATAATTTTCTCTCACAGGTGGTTGAGGTTCCTACTAGAAAAGGAGCTCTGTTGGATCTGGTAATATCTAACATTGTGGAGCGCATTATAGATATAAAGGTAACTGGAGGCTTAGGGAATAGTGACCATGAAATAGTGGAAGAAAAAGGCTTTTAAAACCTTTAAGTCAGAGGGAAAGGAAAGGGCCTTTAGGTATTATAAAAACTGTAACAAGGAGTGTAAGAAAGCAATCAAACTAGCTAAAATTAATAATGAAGCTAGGATAGCTGAACAAAGCATCACTAAGCCTAACATTTTTTAAAAGTATATTAATAGTAAGACGATGAGGACTGAGAATGTGGCACCATTACTTAATGGGGATAAGTTAGTTACGGAGGATGGCGATAAAGCAAATGTCTTGAATATTTTTTTTTCCTCTGTATACACTATAGAAGATTCAAGTACAGATATCATAGAATAAAGTAAAGGTGATCCTCTGCACTCGTCCACCCGTGGGTGCCCACTCCTCCAGATAGTCCAACCCTTAATGGACATATATCAATTGGAACCAGCAAAAAAGCGAGGGTCGCACTCCAAAGTAATTAACTTGAATTTATTTAAACCACACATATATCACTTGATATATGTGTGGTTTAAAATAATTCAAGTTAATTTACTTTGGAGTGCGACCCGCTGTTTTTTGCTGTTTCCTACAGATATCTGATATAGTGTATAATCAATAAATATATACAGATTCAAGTTCACTTGGTACCAAGGATATGGTACAGAAAGAACTAAATAAGGTTATTTAGTATCTACTCCTGGACCGGATAAAATACATCCTCGGGTACTTAGGGAGCTAAGTTCAGTTTTATCTAGGCCATTGTTTCTTATTTTTGCAGATTCCTCATGTCCGGTGGTGTGCCTCTGGATTGGAAAAAGGCTGAGTTATCCAATATTCAATAAGGGTAGTCGTTCACAGCCGGGTAATTACAGGCCTGTAAATTAACTTCAGTGGTGGGGAAGATCCTGGAAAGTTTAATAAGGGAACAAGTTCTAGATTATGTTTCAAGGACTGACATTATAAGTGATACCAGCATGGATTTAGGAGGAATAGATCTTGTCAAACTAACTTGCTTGGCTTTTATGAGGAAGTAAGTAGAAATTTAGACTGTGGCATAGCAGTAGATGTAGTTTACTTGGATTTTGCAAAGTCCCCCATAGGCGACTAATGAATAAGCTAAGGTCTGTTGGTCTGGGGAGTCACATTTGTACATGGATAGAAAATTGGTTAATGAATAGGATGCAGAGAGTAGTTGTAAATGGGGCTTCATCAATATGGCTAAGTGCTAAGTGGGGTGCCAGGGTTCTGTGTTGGGGCCCGCTTCTATTTAATCTATTTATTATGATTTGGAAGTGGGTATTGTCAGCAAGGTTTCTGTGTTTGCTGACACACAAAACTTTGTTGACCATTAAAAACTTCAGAGGATGTGCAATCGTTGCGGGGGCTCTAGATAGATTATCACATTGGGCTGCTAAGTGGCATTTAATGTTGATAAATGTAGAGGTGATGTCATTTTGACTTAAAAATCCTTGTGATACTTATACTATAAATTGCTCTGTGTTAAGTGAATCCCTGTTGGAAGGGATCTTGGAGTTTTGGTGGATAACAAACTTAAAGGAACAAGCAGTGCCAGGCGGCAAACAGCAGGCGCCAGCATGGTACATGTCTTGTATAAGAGAGGTATGGATTCAAGGGAGGAAAATGTTATTCTCTCCTCTTTACACAAGCATTGGTAAGGCTCATTGGAATAGAAGTGCAATTTTGGAATCCTGTGTACACAACAGGACATCTTTGAAATGAAAGATTTCAGAGGAGGGCAACTAAATTAATAAGAGGATTGGGGAGCTTGAATATGAAGAGAACTGGAAAAAGTTACAATTATTACGCTGGAGAAATTGCATGGGTTGGATTACTGTTGTATAAATACATTAACGGACCATACAATAAAACTTCTGGGCATTGTTCACCATAGAACATGTCAGAGGACACGTTGACATCCTTTAAGACTTGAAGAAAAAAGGTTTAGTTTCAAGTTCGAAACGGGTTTTTCACTGTGAGAACGGTAAAGCTATGGAACTGTCTTCCAGTGGACGTTGTTATGGCAGGTTCATTGGTCAGTTTAATAAAAAAAGAGTTTCTGCAAACAAGGAATGTTGCAAGTTACTGGTATTGATACGTAAAGTAGAGTTGATCCAGGGAAATATCCGATCGCCACTTGGAGTCAGGAAGGAATTTTTTTCCCCTTCATAAATTTGGTGGGTTTTTTTTGCCTTCCTCTGGATCAGGAAAGGATATTGCTAGATGGGTTGGACTGGGTGTGTTGGACTGGATGGACGTATGTCTTTATTCAACCTCCAATACTATACTATAATGTCTCTATGGTGGAATCCCCATCTCTAATTATAGAGGAATCCAAAATCTCTATGGTGGAATCCATATCTCTATGGTGGAATCCAAATCTCTATGGTGGAATCCAAATCTCTATGGTGGAATCCAAATCTCTGTGGTGGAATGGTGGAATCCAAATTTCTATGGTGGAATCCAAATCTCTACGGTAGAATCCAAATCTCTATGGTGGAATCCATATCTCTATGGTAGAATCCATATCTCTGTGGTGGAATCCATATCTCTATGGTGGAATCCAAATATCTATGGTGGAATCCAAATCTCTATGGTGGAATCCAAATTTCTATGGTAGAATCCATATTTCTATGGTGCCAAATCCAATCTCTATGGTGAACCATATCTCTATGGTAGAATCCATATCTCTGTGGTGGAATCCATATCTGTATAGTAGAATCCAATATCATGGTGGAATCCAATTTTCTATGGTGGATTAAAATTTCATGAGTAAATCCATATCTCTATGGTGGAATCCAATCTCTATGGCAGAATCCAAATCTCATGGTAGAATCCAAATCTCTGTGGTGGAATCCATATCTCTATGGTGAAATCCAATCTTCTATTAGAACCATATCTCTATGGTAAATCCAAATCCTATAAATATCCTATGTACTAGAATAAAACCTAAACCTATCCAGTGAAACTAGTCTAAGAAATCGATCCATCCTTCTATGGGGAATCTCAAATCTCTATGGTGGAACAAATCCAGGGGAATCAAACTCTATGGTGAGACTAAATCTCTATGGTGGAATCCATATCTCTATGGTGGAATCCAAATCTCTATGGTGGAATCATATCTCATGGTAGAATCCAAATCTCTACGGGGAATCCAAATCTCTATGGTAAATCCATACTCTATGGTAGGAATCCAAATCTCTATGGTGGAATCAAAAACCATGGTACAATCCATCTCTATAGTGGAATCTACATCTCTGGTGGAACCATACTCTATGTAGAATCCATATCTCTATAATGGAGGATTAATATTGTCACAGGCATAGCCATGGCAGTGTATGTATTGCAAAGAAAGTGGTTGGAGTCACATAGACCATAATTATAACATTATATCATACTAATGTTCTATATTTACTATGTAGAGTAACTGTACCATTGACCTCGTTAATATATTCAGATGTTCTGTTCCTTTTTCCAATTGAAATAAGCTCATTGTATTTTACGCTCATACCGATAATGATATCTCTCCCATTAAGGCCTCATTCCCAGTTCACAGGTTTCCATTAATGTATTATTGTGGGTACTTACAAACCTCACACCAGTCAATAGAAAGCTAATGTTGAATTAGCCCTGGTTAATGTAACTGGTTTAATCTAATGGAGACCTGAAGGCCCCTTGGGTACAGTTTAGGGCTAATGAACCCATCACAGTTATTAACCCTTAGAGGGGATAAGGGTGAGCAATGTTCATTACTGGATCTGTACATTATGTTTGTGTGACTGACATTATTTATTAACAGCCTTATATCCCTGATAACACGGGACACAGTGCAAAGGATGATGGGAAATAGAATGGGGAATAGGTACCAATGGGAGTATATTGTTTAAACACACCATGACCAATTGTGCTAAGTGACTGCACGTTAGGGAACTATGCTGCTGGTTGTTGCTTAGAAATGAATAGGATCCGCCACACAGCAAGGCGCGGGGGGGATATGTTCCTCCCACGCTGGTTAATAATACTAATGAACTCATTAAAGTAGCTTGTTGACCCTGAACAGCTCCTGTCCCTTTTGGGAAATGCCCGGAAAGGCTTGCTATTATTAGCATGAAAATGATTGAACTATTATCCCCTTGTCAGACCCGTCTCATCCCAACCACTCTACACACTGACTGATCGCCTCTGTCACTGATTATATCCCCAAACTTTACAATAAGGGGGTCAATGATTTCTCAACACACACTAGAGATGAGTGACAGCGGCAAGTGTCCTTACGCCATATTCTATCCACATTCCATATTAACTGGTCATAAAAGATCGATGAGAAAATTAGGAACGTGTTACATTTACCCCATCGAATAAAATGGAATGTGCTTCAGTTTGAATTTCTTTTAGGCTTCTTACTACACATAAGATGCCGGAGAATTAACCCATCCCGGAATCATTTTATAGGAGGAGCGGCATGGATTCCTACCTCCTGTTTAAGAAAAGCTTTAAAAAGTATGCAAGTTTGTTTTGCAGCTCTTAGTTTCCTATCTGAGTTAAAGGGTATCTATATACAGCATCTTATACTCCAAGACCTGTCACTCCAGCAGAAATTTAATATATGTGCCCCATCCCTGACCTCTTATGAGGATCTTTGCCTGTGCCGCACTTTCTGCAACAAGTAAGAGATCAACAGAGAAAAGAAGGTGGCGCTGAGAGGGGAGATGTGTAAGCAGAGCAGGGTCTATGATGGGGCTGTGCAGAACTAATAAGTGTCGCCAACACTACAAGAGGCAGTGAGTAAGGGAGTGGGGGCTATTAGGAGCACTCACTAAACCTTACTAATTATGACAAGCAAGCACAATACATTTGTTACCACCATTTTACTTTCTCACATTTCAGATAATGTAAATGTTGACCTTTATGAAAATTATGATAAATATTATTGATAAATATTATCATTTTTTTATATTATTTTTTATAATATTTTTAATGATAAATATTATTCATTTTCCTGCCTGACATATTTTCGTGTGAAGACAGATAGGGAGACTAAGAGCTGCAAAAACTCATACTCCCAAAATATAATGAGAATTCTCGATAGACCAGGATGGCCAATTGCTGAAAAGGTGGTGGAGTGGCAGGTAAATCAGTGTGGGGTGAGTGGTTTTTGATTATATTAAGGTGGGGTAACAGGGAGTGGCTGTAAATTCATTAAAGGATATGTACACTGGCAATTTTTTTAAAATTGCCATTAGTGTGAATTGATAATCCATCCCAACTATCACAACAACTGTATCATTTTTTTTTGTTGATCTGCCCCCTATTTCATTAGATATCCAATCTGAAACATCTTACTTTCAGCATTTCTGTAAGCAGTTTTGCTGAGCTGGAATGGTTTGACAGTTGGTGTGCTGTATGCTGGTATGCAGAATTAACAGCTGGGTGGGGGAAATATTCAGGTCAGTGGTGTCAGAACCTGAGCAAAACAAGTACTGTATTGAGGCATGCAGCTACACACTCATCAGAGTAAAGAGGTACTCCACATTTTATCTAGATTAAGATGACCAAAAGTCATTTTTCAGTAACACATACACTTTAAAAGCCCTAAATATTATGAGGAGGTATAGATTAAACTCCCTTATGTATGGAATAGAAAAAAAAAAATAGAAACTTAAGTCAACAGATTCATGTGTCCCAATACACATAACACATTCACAAATATACCACAACAGTGGATATTTATGAAATTAACCTGTGGCTACTGGTGGTCAGCTCCCATATTCCACCTCTTTGAAGCAGTACCTTCACATGCTCTGTATTGCACAGCAGATCATATTATATACCCCCCATAACAGCCAATCATATTACAGCACAGAGACCTTGTAGGCACAGATAATGTTACAGCAGATCCTGCCTCTCTCAGAAAACAGAAGAGAGATTTACAGATTCGAAAACAATCTCTGTCCCCCCACGCATTTCTTTTCTTTTCATACAAAACACAATCCTCAATTTATTTCCTAATCGGCCATGGAGTGCAGAATATGGACGTAAATGATTGGACCTATTAGAACACTCCTGATTGGGTCGATTTAAATGCTACAATGTGTCAAAGTTACATAAATGAAACATCATTTAATTATGGAAAGACCATTTACTCATCAAAGGGGAAATTTGCAGCGTTGTGTTAAAACACCCCCGCACCCCTGGACTCCTTAATTCCCATTCACGTTCAGTTTTATCAATATTTGGAGAACCTTTGGATGTATTTAGACATTCATAAATTAAAAGAGAAAAACCTTTCCCCATCTATAAACATCTCTACTGAAATGACACGCGATGAATAAAAGGGCTGCCATACTGTCATTGGCTGAACTGATGTTCACCCATCCTAATTCCCTGAATCAGTTCGATGGTCCAGTCTGTTGACTCTTTAACTGCCTTTTTCGATCGTTGCTTGGCCCCAGTTATTAGCGAATGATACATAATCATGTAAATGATAATATGGAACATTATCTACAGCCTGATTATAAACGTTTTAATAGCGGAAGGTCCCAACCTGTAAGTATTTAATCGGAGGACATTGGCCCATTGGGATAAAAGCAGAAAACCGTCTGTTTATTCCTAGCTGCCCATTGGTCCATTTTCCTAAACCCCGAGAGGGTGTTGATAAGGGCAAGGTGCTTTGTGTAGCATGGGCACTCGGTTAGATCCTTTCTATTTACCACCGTTCAGCCATTGAGCGCATGGCCCTGATAGGCAACACATTCGCGTGATTTTGACCGATCATCCATCATGCAATTCAAGTTCCAGAAATCCATTTGATTATTTTAGCCTGATCGACGAACACCTGAACTACGGTTAATATGAAATATCGCATGGTTTGTACACAGCTTGCCTGTTTTAGCCCTACCACGTCAAGACGGGAAAAGTCATTCATCTTGTCATCCTGTTTAACTTCCCTGATAATCCTTATAATATTTCAATCATTATACCAAAAAGAGAGAATTGTATTCAGGGCAAGCACAGGATTTCAAGGGGGGGGATTCCTAAATGGGTTTTCTATTATACTAGCAAACCCCGCATCGTAGATTAACATTATCACACCGCGCATGCAAAAATGGTCCCAATGTGATAATCTACTAGATCCCCCTGCAATGATTGCACATCCTCTGAAGTTTTAATGGTCGACAAAGTTTTGTGACGTCAGCAAACACAGAGAACCTGCTATCTATATAACAGTCTATGTAACAGTCTATGTAACAATCTATGTAACAATCTAAACAGTCTATGTAACAGTCTATGACATCATGTAACAGTCTATGTAAACAGCTCTATGTAACAGTTCTATGTAACAGTCTATGTAACAATGTCACTATGTAACAGTCTATAATCTGTAACAATCTAGGTAACACTGTCTATTGTAACATCTATGTAAATATGTAGTGTAACATGTCTATGTAACAGTCGATGTAACAGTCTATGTAACAATCTATGTAACAGTCTATGTAACAGGTCCTATGTAACAGTCTATGTAACATTCTATGTAACATTCATGTAACAGTCTATGTAACTCTATGTCAGTCTATGTAACATCTAGGTAACACATCTATGTAACAGTCTATGTAACATCTATGTACACAGTCTATGATAACAAGCTATGTCAAGATGGATGTTACTGTTAAAGAGAACCTGTATACAGCAGTTGTAACAGCAGCGTTTTAGTCTAATTGTACAACCCTAACATGCACTGTACCGTCATTATTATTAGTTTGTGTATATGTGTTGTTATTTTATTATTTTTACTATCTTTGCACTCGTTGTCTCATTATCACTTATTATTATATTATATTATATTCTTAACCTCTGTGATCTACTCTATTACTATCTATCTCATCTATCTCTTCGCTGTCTGCTCATCCTCTCTCTCTCTCTCGTCGTCATCATCTATCTATCTATCTATCTATCTATCTATCTCATTCTCTCTATCTAATTTCTATCGACATCTTCTATCTATCTATCTATCTATCTTATCTATCTATCTATCTACTATCTATCTCATCTCTATCTACTATTATCTATCTATCTATCTCTATCTATCTATCTATCTATCTATCTATCTATCTATCTATCTATCCATCTATCTATCTATCTATCTATCTATCTATCTATCTATCTATAATCTATCTATCTACTTACCATTATCTATCTCCCTCTCTCTCTCTACTATCTATCTGATCTATCTCTCTATCTTCTCTAGCTAGACTATAATTCTGTCTATCTACAATCATTCTTTCTCTTACTTCGATCTATCTCTCTCTCTCGATCTATCTGTCCTAGTATCTATCTATCTATCTATCTATCTATCTATCTATCTATCTAATCTATCTATCTATCATTTATCTATCTATCTAGCTCTATCTATTAGCATCTATCTGTCTGTTGTCTATCTATCTATCATCTATCCATATTATTATATTACTATTTAAAAGTGCAAGGTCACAGGCTGAGCTACAGTATATAAAGGTCTGGAACTCCAATCGGTATCTAAGTCTAAACACTGAGTGATATATTGACTACATAGCTAACACTGATGATTAATGGTCATACATAGCTAAACCTGTTTTATAACTGATACATAGCTAAACACGATTAACTGATGACATCTAAACACTGATTATAACTGATTACATAGCTTAACACACTGTATTATAACGGATGACAATTGTTAAACATGATTTATAAGATGACATAGCAAACACTGATTATAACTGATGACAGCTAAACACGATTATCATGGTGACTAGCTAAACACTGATATAACTGATAACATAGCTAACACTGATTATAACTGATACATAGCTAAACACTTATTATAACTGTTTACATGTTTCCACTGATTATAATGGATGACAGTCAAACATTGATTATAACTGATGACATAGCTAAACACTGATTATAACTGATGACAGCTAAACACTGATTATAACAGATGACATAGCTAAAACAACTAATTATAACTTAACTGGCATAGCTAAACACTGATTATAATGGATGGCATAGCTAAACACTGATTATAACTGATAACAGCTAACACTGATTATAACTGATGACTAGCTAACACCCCAGATTAAACTGTGACATAGCTAAACACTGATTATAACTGATAACATAGCTAAACACTGATTATAACTGTGACTGCTAAACACAGATTATGACTGATGCATAGCTAACACATTATAATGTGACATAGATAAACACTGATTATAACCGATGACATAGCTAAAACACTTATTATTACTGATTGACATAGTTAAACACTGATTTAACTGATAACATAGCTAAACACTGATTATAACTGATGACATAGCTAAACACTGATTATAACGGATGACACACACACACATATATATATATATATATATATATATATATATATAATATATTATATATATCTATATATATATATAAAATCATATAATATATACAGTGTATATCACTGTCATAGTAATTTACAGCATTGAGAGGTCTATTGGACATGCCTGGTGAAGATATTATACAGTTGATTCTCCTATTAATTACATCTGATAATAAACAGATTGAGAGGTAAATAAAAGGCAGATTAGTTTGTGGTAAACTGGGAATTTCTTGTTTTATATAAACCAGTGACTGTAATTCCCCCGTAAATAAACTCAATATATTATTATATCCAGGCTCATTCTGTAAATGGGATATGACCCATAAACCCATGGTATCTCTGAGACGTCTTGGGGTAATTAGCCACTGTATTCCCCGTGATAATGGCAGTTTATGGAAAGTAATTTCTAGGGCTGAGCTTTTAATCAGCCAATTCTACTTAATGGATGTAAGGGAGGGAGGCGGGCCCCAGGGAGAATGATTGACACTCAACCTTGTTTCTCAATAAAGCTGATTAGATTTGGTCAATTCATCAGTTAACTACTGTTCTAGGGAACAGAATCCTATTGGCTCTTGGGAAATCAAACACGTCTCAGATTGGGCCAATAACCAGCCTGTCTCTTTGCCAGTGTTCTGTAAACTACAGGGAGATTCAATAAAAATTCTTATTGTTTAAAATGGTGCTAATTTGCCCCAACCAATCAGATCTTATTTAACATTTGAAAGCTTACATCTGATTGGCTGGGGCAAATTAGCACCATTTTAAACGATAAGAACTTTATGATAACCCTGTATATATTTTATATTGTTTAGATTATCCAAGTAATTATATCTATTTTCTTATATACAGTAAATCACGTAAAGCATTGCAAAAATTTTTTTGTTCACCCTGTTTGTGTATTTAAATTTGTTGAGTTTCCTTCCGTTTCGGATTTTTGAAATTTATGAAAATTTCGAACATTCGAAAATTTGATAACGACCCATAGAGTCTATGAGAGAAAAAATTCAAAAGTTTCTGTCCATTTTGAGGGACAAATAGTAATAGTAGTTTACTGTAAATGACAAGAGACCTGGGAATGTTTTGGGGAACCCATAAATAGAACCAAAACTTATTTTAAAACTATCTTTCCCACGATCATCGGGCTGTTTTCAAGCTTCCGCATTCCATTTTTCGAGAGTTACCGAATCGAACGCTACTTTCGAGTGTTACCAATATTACAAATTCGAGGGTTCCCAAAATCAGCTTGTACATTCGAGGGTTAACGAATATCGACGCTACTTTCGAGGGTTTACCGATACAATTCCGAGGGTTACCAAAATCAGCTTGTACATTCGAGGGTTAACGAAATCGAACACTACTTTCGAGGGTTACCGAAATCGGCTTGTACATTCTAGGGTTACCGAAATCGAACACTACTTTCGAGGTTTACCGATATTACAAATTCGAGGTTACCGAAATCGAACACTGACTTTCGAGGGTTACCGAAATCTGAAGCATGTCACGATCACACTCTTTCGAGGGGTTACCGATATTACAATTCGAGGTTACCGTATTACTTCGAGGGTTACCGAAATCAATCACTACTTCGAGGGTTACCGATATTACAAATTCGAGGGTTTACCGAAATCGAACCTCTCGAGGTACAATTACAATTCGAGGGTTCGAATTCACAAATTCAGGGTTACCGATATTACAAATTCGAGGGTTACCGAAATCCGCTTGTACATTCGAGGGTTAACGAAATCGAACACTACTTTCGAGGGTTACCGATATTACAAATTCGAGAGTTATTGAAATCATTTCTTGCTTTCGAGGGTTAACGAGATCAATCACTGTTTTCGTTTCATGGTTTTGATAATCATCTATTTTCGATTTCGATGATCGAAATTTCAATAAAAAACGAAAACCCGGGTTCCGTGAAATTCGGGAGCTCCGAAAGTTTCGTCGGGACTTTTCGAAACCATCATGTTCAATTCGAACCCACATTACATCTCTATTTACAATGCAAGCCTCTCCCATTAATGTTGCTATACAAGGGAATCAATGTTTGAACGTAAAATATGAAACACTGCACCTACACTTCCCCTAAGGATCCATGGGCAGATTTTTCATACTTCTGTGTCGATCTTTCACACAGTTTGATTGGCTCCCAGGGTGTTTAGATTCAGAAATGATCACCGAGGGTCAAAATATCATCTGTGGAACGCGAATGACCTCAGCTGTAAAATTTTGGAAATGGAGACGTTCTCGATCAGCTTAATTTTATCTGTCCGGTGGAATGTTCGCCAGTTTTGGAAAAGTTCGCTGTGGCGTAAACTTGGATACTCCGCCCTGATTGGCCTGGAATTTCAGTGTTGTAACTTGCAACATTCCTTGTTTGTAGAAACTCATCCAGCTTTTTATTAAACTGACCAATGAACCTGCCATAACAACGTCCACTGGAAGACAGTTCCATAGCTTTACCGTTCTCACAGTGAAAAACCCTTTCCCAACTCTACTTTTATGTAATCAAACCAAGTAACTTGTAACATTCCTTGTTTGTAGAAACTCATCCAGCTTTTTTATAACTGACCAATGAACCTGCCATAACTAAGTCCACTGGAAGACAGTTCCATAGCTTTACCGTTCTCACTGAAAAACCCTTTCCCTCTAACTTTATGACAATCACCAGTAACTTGTAACATTCCTTGTTTGTAGAAACTCATCCAGCTTTTTATTAAACTGACCAATGAACCTGCCATAACAACGTCCACTGGAAGACAGTTCCATAGCCTTTACCGTTCTCACAGTGACAAACCCTTTCCCAACTCTCTTATGTATCATACCCGTAACTTGTAACATTCCTTGTTTGTAGAAACTCATCCCAGCTTTTTTAAACTGACCAATGGACTGCCATACACACACGTCCACTGGAGACAGTTCCATAGCCTTAACTCGTTCTCACAGTGACAAACCCTTTCCCAACTCTACTTTATTATCAATACCAGTAACTTGTAACATTCCTTGTTTTATGAAACTCATCAAGCCTGTTTTATTAACTGACCAATGAACCTGCCATAACAACGTCCACTGGAAGACAGTCCATAGCTTTTACCGTTCTCACAGTGAAAACCCTTCCCAACTCTACTTTATGTATCAATCCCAGTAACTTGTAACATTCCTTGTTTGTAGAAACTCATCCAGCTTTTTATTAAACTGACCAATGAACCTGCCATAACAACGTCCACTGGAAGACGTTCCATACTTTAACCGTTCTCTACAGTGACAAACCCTTTCCCAACTCTACTTTTATGTATCAATACCAGTAACTTGTAACATCTTTGTTTGAGAAACTCATCCAGCTTTTTTATTACACTGACCAATGAAACCTGCCATACCCTCCACGGAAGACAGTTTCCAGTAGTTTACCGTTCTCCAGTGACAAACCCTTTCCCAACTCTACTTTATGTATCAATACCAGTAACTGGTAACAGTTCCTTGGTTGCGAGAAACGCATCCAGCTTTATTAAACTGACCAATGGACCTGCCATAACAACGTCCACTGGAAGACACGTTTCCATAGCTTAACGTTCTCACAGTGACAAACCCTTTCCCAACTCTACTTTTGTATCAATCCAGTAACTTGTAACATTCCTTGTTTGTAGAAACTCATCCAGCTTTTGTATTAAACTGACCAATGAACCTGCCATCACAACGTCCACTGGAAGACAGTTTCCATAGCTTTAACCGTTCTCACAGTGACAAACCCTTTCCCCAACTCTATTATGTATCATACCAGTAACTTGTAACATTCCTTGTTTAGAAACTTCATCCAGCTTTTTATTAAACTGACCAATGAACCTGCCATAACACGGTCCACTGGAAGACAGTTCCATAGCTTTACCGTTCTCAACAGTGACAAACCCTTTCCCAACTCTACTTTAAATGTATCAATACCAGTAACTTGTAACATTCCTTGTTTGTCAGAACATCATCCAGCTTTTTATTAAACGACCAATGAACCTGCCACAACACTCCCTGGAAGACAGTTCCATAGCTTTACCTTCTCACAATGACAAACCCTTTCCAACTCTACTTTATTATCATATCCAGTAAACTTGTACATTCCTTTTTATAGAAACTCATCAAGCTTTTTTATTAACTGACCATGAACCTGCCATAACAACGTCCACTGGAGCCGTCCCATAGCTTTAACCGTTCTCACAGTGACAAACCCTTTCCCAACTCTACTTTATGTATCAAACCCAGTAACTTAACATTCCTTGTTTGTGAAACCATCCAGCTTTTTCATTAAAACTGACCAATGAACCTGCCATACACGTCCCTTGGAAGAGTTCCATAGCTTTATACTTCTCACAGTGACAAACCCTTTCCCAACTCTACTTTATGTATCAATACCATAACTTGTAACTTCCTTTGTTTGTGAAACTCATCCTTTTTTTATTAACTGACCAATGAACCTGCCATAACACACGTCCACTGGAAGACAGTTCCTAGCTTTAACCGTTCTCACAGTGACAAACCCTTTCCCAACTCTACTTTATGTATCAATACCAGATACTTGTACATTCCTTGTTTGTAGAAACTCATCCAGCTTTTTATTAAACTGACCAATGAACCTGCCATAACAACGTCCACTGGAAGACAGTTCCATAGCATTACCGTACTCATAGAAGAGGCTTGAATGTAAGAAATCTGTCTGTCATCTGCTATAAGGCTGTGTACACACCATTATTACACAATGCAATTTTTCACCCCAATCGACCAATAGTTTAGTGTTTCAGTTGATCGAGCTGATTGGTTTTTGGCCGGATTAGACCAATGTCCGAATGGACACGACCAAAAACCATGGGCGATTGTGCAGTCCCAATGGACTGTCTTCCATGGCTACTTTTGCTACGACCCACCGTCCCTTCATCCTGGCCGGCCAGTCGGAAGTGCCAAATGGTTGGTCGGGAAGAAATATTTGCAAAGTGTGTACCCAGCTTCAATCTTTACTGTGTATAGCTTTAGCTATAGAGTATACCGAGCTTATAGTCTTTTCAAACCAATCAGAACATCCCTTTCATTAGCCAAACTGCCGTTGGCAGATAAAAGTTTATTGGTGATTGGCTGCTAAATTACCCAACTAAGCTAACCGTATGGGAGTTGATATAGAGGCAGAAATCTAAATCTCTAAATCCAACCAGTCAACATTTGGAGGAATGCAAATAAAAAAAAACAACCAACCCACCCAATAACCAGGAAACCAACATGCGTTGGCCGAGGGTGAATTTGAAGTTTGCCCATTCCTTACATAGACTCTTCCAATGTGCATTGCTCCTAATATCTGGATATGGCGAGTTCACATTGAAAGGAGAGCTATACCTGTGACATAGCTAACACAGATTATAACGATGGCATAGCTAAACCTAATGTATAATGACATAGATAAACACTGATTATAACCGATGACATAGCTAAACACGGATATTGACTGATGAATAGTTAAACAACGATTATAACTGATAACATAGTCCTAAACATAGATTATAAACTGATGGACATAGCTAAACACTGATTTATAAGGATGGCACACACACAGATATATATATTATCTAGATTAAGATAATGATAGAAGATATGATATAAGAGATATATTTAATCTATATATATATATATATATATATATATATACATATATACATATATATTCAGTGTATTATCACTGTCAGTAGTAATTTTACAGCATTGAGAGGTCTATTGGACATGCCTGGTGAAGATATTATAATCATGTGGATTCTCCTATTAATTACATCTGATAATAAACAGATTGAGAGGTAAATAAAAGGCAGATTAGTTTGTGGTAAACTGGGAATTTCTTGTTTTATATAAACCAGTGACTGTAATTCCCCCAGTAAAATAAACTCAATATATTATTATTATAATCCAGGCTCATTCTGTAAATGGATAATGACCCATAAACCCCGATGGTATCTCTGAGACGTCTTGGGGTAAATTAGCCACTGTATTCCCCGGTGATAATAGGCAGTTTATGGAAAGTAATTTCTAGGGCTGAGCTTTTAATCAGCCAATTCTACTTAATGGATGTAAGGGAGGGAGGCGGGCCCCAGGGAGAATGATTGACACTCAACCTTGTTTCTCAATAAAGACTGATTAGATTTGGTCAATTCATCAGTTAACTACTGTTCTAGGGAACAGAATCCTATTGGCTCTTGGGAAATCAAACACGTCTCAGATTGGGCCAATTAACCAGCCTGTCTCTTTGCAGCTGTTCTGTAAACTATACAGGGAGATTCAATAAAAATCTTATTGTTTAAAATGGTGCTAATTTGCCCCAACCAATCAGATCTTATTTAACATTTGAAAGCTTACATCTGATTGGGCTGGGCAAAATTAGCACCATTTTAAACGATAAGAACTATTGAATAACCTGATATATTTATATTGTTTAGATTATCCAAGTAATTATATCTATTTTCTTATATTACAGTAAATCACGTAAAGCATTGCAAAAATTTTTTGTTCACCTGTTTGTGTATTTAGAAATTGTTGAGTTTCCTTCCGTTTTCGGATTTTTGAAATTTATGAAAATTTCGAACATTCGAAAATTTGATAACGGACCCATAGTAGTCTATGAGAGAAAAAAATTCAAAAGTTTCTGTCCATTTTGAGGGACAAATAGTAATAGTAGTTTACTGTAAATGACACAGAGACCTGGGGAATGGTTTGGGGAACCCATAAATAGAACCAAAACTTATTTTAAAACTATCTTTCCTCACGATCGGGCTGTTTTCAAGCTTCCGCATTCCATTTTCGAGAGTTACCGAAATCGAACGCTACTTTGAGTGTTACCAATATTACAAATTCGAGGGTTACCAAAATCAGCTTGTACATTCGAGGGTTAACGAAATTGAACGCTACTTTCGAGGGTTACCGATACAAATTCGAGGGTTACCAAAATCAGCTTGTACATTCGAGGGTTAACGAAATCGAACACTACTTTCGAGGGTTACCGAAATCGGCTTGTACATTCGAGGGTTACCGAAATCGAACACTACTTTCGAGGGTTACCGATATTACAAAATTCGAGGGTTACCGAATGCACTACTTTCGAGGGTTACCGAAATCGGTTGTACATTCGAGGGTTACCGAAATCGAACACTACTTTCGGTTCACGATATACAATTCGAGGGTTACCGATATTACAATTCGAGGTTACGAATCGAACACTACTTTCGAGGGTTACGATATTACAATTCGAGGGTTACCGAAATCGAACACTACTTTCGAGGGTTACCGATATTACAAATTCGAGGGTTACCGATATTACAAATTCGAGGGTTACCGATATTACAAATTCGAGGGTTACCGAAATCCGCTTGTACATTCGAGGGTTAACGAAATCGAACACTACTTTCGAGGGTTACCGATATTACAAATTCGAGAGTTATTGAAATCATTTCTTGCTTTCGAGGGTTAACAAGATCAATCACTGTTTTCGTTTCATGGTTTTGATAATCATCTATTTTCGATTTCGATGATCGAAATTTCAATAAAAAACGAAAACCCGGGTTCCGTGAAATTCGGGAGCTCCGAAAGTTTCGTCGGGACTTTTCGAAACCATCATGTTCAATTCGAACCCACATTACATCTCTATTTACAATGCAAGCCTCTCCCATTAATGTTGCTATACAAGGGAATCAATGTTTGAACGTAAAATGAACACTGCACCTACACTTCCCCTAAGGATCCATGGGCAGATTTTTCATACTTCTGTGTATCGATCTTTCACACAGTTTGATTTGCTCCCAGGGTGTTTAGATTCAGAAATGATCACCGAGGGTCAAAATATCATCTGTGGAACGCGAATAGACCTCAGCTGTAATTTTGGAAATGGAGACCGTTCGATCAGCTTAAATTTTATCTGTCCGGTGGAATGTTCGCCAGTTTTGGAAAAGTTCGCTGTGGCGTAAACTTGGATACTCCGCCCTGATTGGCCTGGAATTTCAGTGTTGTAACTTGCAACATTCCTTGTGTAGAAACTCATCCAGCTTTATTAAACTGACCAATGAACCTGCCATACAACGTCCACTGGAAGCAGTTCCAAGCTTTACCGTTCTCCAGTGAAAAACCTTTCCCAACTCTACTTTAT
>JAACNH010000213.1:102500-244728 GCA_019447015.1 Hymenochirus boettgeri
GTTGAGTTTCCTTCCGTTTTCGGATTTTTGAAATTTATGAAAATTTCTAACATTCGAAAATTTGATAACGGACCCATAGAAGTCTATGAGAGAAAAAATTCAAAAGTTTCTGTCCATTTTGAGGGACAAATAGTAATGTAGTTTATCTGTAAATGACACAGAGACCTGGAATGGTTTGGGGAACCCATAATTAGAACCAAAATTTTTTTATATCTTTCCTTCACGATCGGGCTGTTTTCAGCTTCGCCCCATTTCCTTTCGAGAGTTACCGAAATCGAACGCTACTTTCGAGTGTTACCAATATTACAATTCGAGGGTTACCAAAATCACTTGTACATTCGAGGGTTAACGAAATCGAACGCTACTTTCGAGGGTTACCGATACAAATTCGAGGGTTACCAAAATCAGCTTGTACATTCGAGGGTTAACGAAATCGAACACTACTTTCGAGGGTTACCGAAATCGGCTTGTACATTCGAGGGTTACCGAAATCGAACACTACTTTCGAGGGTTACCGATATTACAAATTCGAGGGTTACCGAAATCGAACACTACTTTCGAGGGTTACCGAAATCAGCTGTACTTCGAGTTACCGAAATGACACTACTTTCGAGGGTTACCGATATACAAATTCGAGGGTTACCGATATTACAAATTCGAGGTTACCGAAATCGAACAACTAACTTTCGAGGGTTACCGATATTACAAATTCGAGGGTTACCGAAATCGAACACTACTTTCGAGGGTTACCGTATTACAAATTCGAGGGTTACCGATATTACAAATTCGGGGTTACCGATATTACAAGATTACATTAAATTCGAGGGTGATTACAATCGGTTACCGAAATCCGCTTGTACATTCGAGGGTTAACGAAATCGAACACTACTTTCGAGGGTTACCGATATTACAAATTCGAGAGTTATTGAAATCATTTCTTGCTTTCGAGGGTTAACAAGATCAATCACTGTTTTCGTTTCATGGTTTTGATAATCATCTATTTTCGATTTCGATGATCGACAATTTCAATAAAAAAACGAAAACCCTGGTTCCGTGAATCGTGAGCTCCGAAAGTTTCGTCTGGACTTTTCGAAACCATCATGTTCAATTCGAACCCACATTACATCTCTATTTACAATGCAAGCCTCTCCCATTAATGTTGCTATACAAGGGAATCAATGTTTGAACGTAAAATGAAACACTGCACCTACACTTCCCCTAAGGATCCATGGGCAGATTTTTCATACTTCTGTGTATCGATCTTTCACACATTTTGATTGGCTCCCAGGGTGTTTAGATTCACAAATGATCACCGAGGGTCAAATATAATCTCGGTGGAACGCGAATAGACCTCAGCTGTAATTTGGAAATGGAGACCGTTCGATCAGCTTAATTTTATCTGTCCGGTGGAATGTTCGCCAGTTTTTTGGAAAAGTTCGCTGTGGCGTAAACTTGGATACTCCGCCCTGATTGGCCTGGAATTTCAGGTGTTGTAACTTGCAACATTCCTTGTTTGTAGAAACTCATCCAGCTTTTTTATTAAACTGACCAATGAACCTGCCAAACAATGTCCACTGGAAGACAGTTCCTAGCTTTATAACCGTTCTCACAGTGACAACACCCTTTCCCAATCTACTTTATGATCATACCAGTAACTTGTAACATTCCTTGTTTGTAGAAACTCATCCAGCTTTTTATTAAACTGACCAATGAACCTGCCATAACAACGTCCACTGGAAGACAGTTCCATAGCTTTACCGTTCTCACTGACAACCCTTTCCCAATTCTACTTTATGATCAATACCCAGTAACTTGTAACATTCCTTGTTTGTAGAAACTCATCCAGCTTTTTATTAAACTGACCAATGAACCTGCCATAACAACGTCCACTGGAAGACAGTTCCATAGCTTTTACCGTTCTCACAGTGACAAACCCTTTCCCAACTCTCTTATGTATCATACCCAGTAACTTGTAACATTCCTTGTTTGTAGAAACTCATCCACTTTTTATTAAACTGACCAATGACCTGCCATACAACGTCCACTGGAAGACGTTCCATACGCTTAACCGTTCTCACAGTGACAAACCCTTTCCCAATCTACTTTATTTATCAATACCAGTAACTTGTAACATTCCTTGTTTGTAGAAACTCATCGCTTTTTATTAACTGCCCAATGAACCTGCCATAACAACGTCCACTGGAAGACAGTTCCATAGCTTTACCGTTCTCACAGTGAAAAACCCTTTCCCAACTCTACTTTATGTATCATACCACTAACTTGTAACATTCCTTGTTTGTAGAAACTCATCCAGCTTTTTATTAAACTGACCAATGAACCTGCCATAACAACGTCCACTGGAAGACGTTCCATACTTACCGTTCTCACAGTGCACAAACCCTTCCCCAACTCTACTTTAGCAAACCAGTAACTGTAACAACCGTTTGCAGAAACTCATCAGTCTTTTTTATTGTTACACGAATACTGCCATCGGGGAAGACAGTTCCAAGTCCGTTTTCCATCGGACAAATTCTCACCCACCCAACCACATGTATCAATACCAGTAACTGAACATCCTTGTTGCAGAAACGCTCATCCAGCTATTAAACTGACCAAGACCTGCCATACAACGTCCACTGGAAGACGGTTTCCATAGCTGTACCGTTCTCACAGTGACAAACCCTTTCCCAACTCTACTTTTGTATCATACCGGTAACTTGTAACATTCCTTGTTTGTAGAAACTCATCCAGCTTTGTATTAACACTGACCAATGAACCTGCCATACACACGTCCACTGGAAGACAGTTCCATAGTCTTTACCGTTCTCACAGTGACAAACCCTTTCCCAACTCTACTTATGTATCAATACCAGTAACTTGTAACATTCCTTGTTTGGAGAAACTATCCAGCTTTTTTATTAAACTGACCAATGAACCTGCCATACAAGTCCACTGGAAGACAGTTTCCATAGCTTTACCGTTCTCACAGTGACAACCCTTTCCCAACTCTACTTTATGTATCAATACCAGTAACTTGTAACATTCCTTGTTTTCAGAACTCATCCAGCTTTTTATTAACGACCAATGAACCTGCCATCAACACGTCCCCTGGAAGACAGTTCCATAGCTTTACCTGTCTCCACAGTGACAAACCCTTTCCAACCTACTTTATGTATCAATCCCAGTAACTTGTAACATTCCTTTTGTAGAAACTCATCAGCTTTTTTAAACTGACCAATGAACCTGCCATAACAACGTCCACTGGAGACAGTCCCATAGCTTTAACCGTTCTCCAGTGACAAACCCTTTCCCAACTCTACTTTATGTATCAATCCCAGTAACTTGTAACATTCCTTGTTTGTAGAAACCCATCAGCTTTTATACTGACCAATGAACCTGCCATAACAACGTCCTTGGAAGACGTCCATAGCTTTACCGTTCTCACAGTGACAAACCCTTTCCCAACTCTACTTTATGTATCAATACCATTAACTTGTAAACTTCCTTGTTTTAGAAACTCATCCAGCTTTGTATTTAAACTGACCAATGAACCTGCCATAACAACTCCCACTGAAGACAGTTCCATGCTTTATCCGTTCTCACAGTGACAAACCCTTTCCCAACTCTACTTTATGTATCATACCATACTTGTACATTCCTTGTTTGAGAAACTATCCAGCTTTTTATTAAACTGACCAATGAACCTGCCATAACAACGTCCACTGGAAGACAGTTTCATAGCTTTAAACTCGTCTCATCGTGACAAACCCTTCCCAACTCTACTTTACTTGTATCAATACCAGTAACTTGTAACATTCCTTGTTTTGCAAAACTCATCCAGCTTTTTATTAAATACCAATGAACCTGCCATAACAACGTCCACTGAAAACATTCCATACTTTACTGTTCTGTTCTCCACAGTGACAAAACCCATTTCCCAACTCTACTTTATGTATCAATCCCAGTAACTTGTAACATTCCTTGTTTGTAAAACTCATCCAGCTTTTATTAAACTGACCAAGCCTGCCATCACCACGTCCTACGGAACAGTTCCATACTTTAACCGTTCTCACAGTGACAAACCCTTTCCCAAGCTCTACTTTTATTTATCAATCCCAGGTTACGACATTTCCGTGTCGTTTGTAAAACTCATCCAGCTTTTATTAAAGAACTGACCAATGAAACCTGCCATAACAACGTCCACTGGAAGACATGTTCCATAGCTTTAAGCTTGCTATCCGTTCTCACGTGAACAACCCTTTCCCAACTCTACTTTATGTATCAATCCCAGTAACTTGAACATTCCTTGTTTTGAGAAACCCATCCAGCTTTTTATTAAACTGACCAATGAACCTGCCATAACAACGTCCACTGGAAGACCGTTCCATAGCTTTACACCGTTCCACAGTGACAAACCCTTTCCCAACTCTACTTTATGGACAATACAGTGCTTGTAACATTCCTTTTTGTAGAAACTCATCCAGCTTTTTATTAAACTGACCAATGAACCTGCCATAACAACATCCACTGGAAGACGTTCCATAGCTTTACCGTTCTCACACAGTGACAACACCTTTACCCAACTCTTTACTTATCTAATCAATACATGTACTTGTAACTTCCTTGTGTGTCAGAAACTTATCCAGCTTTTTATTAAACTGACGCAATGAACCTGCCATAACAACGTCCACTGGAGACAGTTCCATACTTTAAACCGTTCTCACATGTGCCAAACCCTTTCCCAACTCTACTTTATGTTCAATACCAGTAACTTGTACATTCCTTGTTTGTCAGAAACTCATCCAGCTTTTATTAAACGGACCAATGAACCTCCATAACAACGTCCACTGGAAGACAGTTCCATAGCTTTACTTCTACACAGTGACAAAACCCTTTTCCCAACTCTACTGTATGTATCAATCCCAGTAACTTGTAAAACATTCCTTGTGTAAACTCATCCAGCTTTTTATTAAACTGACCAATGAACCTGCGATACAGAACGCTACTGGAAGACAGTTTCCATAGCTTTTAACTGTTCTACACATGACAAACCCTTTCCAACTCTACTTTATTAATACAACCCAGTAACTTGTAACATTCCTTGTTTTGTAGAAACTCTCCAGCTTTTATTAAAACTGAGCCATGAACCTTCCCATAACACAAACCGCCACTGGAAAGACTTCCATAGCTTATAACCGTTCTCACAGTGACAAACCAGCCCTTCCCACTCTACTTTATGTATCAATCCAGTACTTGTAACACATTCTTGTTTGTAGAAAACCACATCCAGCTTTTATTAACTGACCAAATGCACCTGCACTAACAACAACGTCCACTGGAAGACCGTTCTCATACTTTTACTGTTCTCACAGTGACAAACCCTTTCCCAACTCTACTTTATTATCAATCAACCAGTACTTGTAACATTCCTTGTTTGTAGAAACTCTCCAGCTTTTTATTAAACTGACCAATGAACTTTGCCATAACCCATACCTGAGACAGTTCCATAGCTTTATCATTCTCACGTGACAAACCCTTTCCCAACTCTACTTTATGTTATCAAACCAGTAACTTGTAACATTCCTTGTTTGTAGAACTCATCCATCTATTTTATTAAACTGACCAATAGACCTGCCATACACAACATCCACTGGAGACAGTTCCATAGCTTTCATTCTCACATGTGCAAACCCTTTCCCAAACTCTCTACTTTATGTATCATATACCAGTAACTTGTAACATTCTGTTCTTTGTAAACCACTATCCAGCTTTTTTTAAACTGACCAATGAACCTTGCCATACAACGTCCACTGGAAAACAGTTCCATAGCTTTATACATTCTCACAGTGACAAACCCTTTCCCAACTCTACTTTATGTATCAATACCAGTAACTTTGTAACATCCTTCTTGTTTGTGAAAACTCATCCAGCTTTTTATTAAACTGACCAATGAACCTGCCATAACACACTTCCACTGGAAGACAGTTCCATACTTTACCATTCTCACATTACAAACCCTTCCCAACTCTACTTAATGTATCAATACCAGTACTTGTAACATTCCTTGGTGTAGAAACTCATCCAGCTTTTTATTAAACTGACCAATGAACCTGCCCTAACAACGTCCACATGGAACAGTTCCATCTTTACCGTTCTCACAGTGACCAACAAAACCCTTTCCCAACTCTAACTTTATGTATCAATACCAGTAACTTGTAACATTCCCTTGTTTGTAGAAACTCATCCAGCTTTTATTAACTGACCATGAATGAACACTGCCATAACAACGTCCACTGAAGACAGTTCCATAGCTTTTACCGTTCTCACAGTGACAAACCCTTTCCCACTCTACTTAGAATCAATAACCAGTAACTTGTACCATTCCTTGTTTGTAGAAACTACTCATCCAGCTTTTTATTAAACTGACCATGAAACCTGCCATAACACGTCCACTGAGACAGTTCCATAGCTTTCCGCTACAATCGTACAAACCCTTTCCCCAACTCTCCTTTATGTATCAATACCAGTACTTGCAACATTTCTTGTTGTAAACCTCATCCACTTTTTTTATTAAACTGACCAATGAACCTGCCATAAACAACATCACTGGAGCAGTTCCATAGCTTTATCATTCTCACAGTGACAAACCCTTTCCCAACTCTACTTTATGTATCAATACCAGACTTGTAACATTCCTGTGTTTGTAGAAACTCATCCGCTTTTATTAAACTGACCAATGAACCATGCCATAACAACGTCCACTGGAAGACAGTTCCATAGCTTTTACCATTCTCACATTGACAAAAACCCTTACCCACTCTACTTTATGTATCATACCAGTAACTTGTAACATTCCTTGTTGTAGAAACTCATCCAGCTTTTTATTAAACGGACCAATGAACCTGCCATAAACAACGTCCACTGGGAGACGTTCCTGCTTAAAAAAAGATATAATACCGTTCTCACATGACAAACCCTTTCCCAACTCTACTATTTATGTATCAATACCAGTAACTGTAAATTCTTGTTTGTAGAAACTCATCCAGCTTTTTTATTAAACTGACCAATGAACCGTGCCAAACAACGTCCACTGGAAGACCGTTCCATAGCTATTACCGTTCTCACAGTGACCAAACCCTTCCCAAACTCTACTTTATGTATCAATACCAGTAACTTGTAACATTCCTTGTTTGTAGAAACTCATCCAGTTTTTATTAAACTGACCATGAACCTGCCTAACAACGTCCCCTGGAAGGCAGTTCCATAGCTTTATGGTTCTCAACATGACAAACCCTTTACCCAAGCTCTACTTTATGTATCAAAAATACCAGTAACTTGTAACATTCCTTGTTTGTGAAACTCATCCAGCTTTTTATTAAACTGACCCAATGAACCTGCCATAAACAACGTCCACTGGGAGACAGTTCCTAGCTTTATACCGTTCTCACGTGACAAAACCCTTTCCCACTCTACTTTAATGTATCAATACCAGTAACTTGTAACATTCCTTGTTTGTAGAAACCTCATCCAGCTTTTTATTAAACTTGACCAATGAACCTGCCATAACAACGTCCACTGGAAGACAGTTCCATAGCTTTACATTCTCACAGTGACAAACCCTTTCCCAACTCTACTTTATTATCAATACCAGTAACTTGTACATTCCTGTTTGTGAAAACTCATCCAGCTTTTTATTAAACTGACCAATGAACCTGCCATAAACAACGTCCCTGTGAGAGACAGTCCATAGCTTTAACCGTTCTCACACAGTGAACAAACACTTTCCCAACTCTACTTTATGTATCAATACCTTAACTTGTAAACATCCTTGTTTGTAGAAACTCATCCAGCTTTTTATTAACTGACCAATGAAACCCCATAAACAAACGCCACTTAAGACAGTTCCATAGCTTTACAACCGTTCTCACAGTGAACAAACCCTTTCCCAACTCTACGTTATGTATCAATACCAGTAACTTTGTAACATTCCTTTGTTTGTAGAAACTCATCCAGCTTTTTATTAAACTGACCAATGAACCTGCCATAAAAAACGTCCACTGGAAGGCAGTTCCATAGCTTACTGTTCTCACAGTGACAAAACCCTTTCCCACGCTACTTTATTTATCAATACCAGTAACTTGTAACATTCCTTGTTTGTAGAAACTCTCCAGCTTTTTATTAAACGGACCAATGAACCTGCCATAACAAACGTCCATGGGAGACATTTCCATAGCTTACCGTTCTCAAGACAGTGACACACCCTTTCCCAACTCTACTTATGTATCATACCAGTAACCTTGTAACATTCCTTGTTTTGTAGAAACTCATCCAGCTTTTTAATTAAACTGACCAATGAACTGCCATAACAACGTCCACTGGAAGACATTCCATAGCTTTACCGTTCTCACAGTGACAACCCTTTCCCAACTCTACTTTATGTATCAATACCAGTAACTTGTAACATTCCTTGTTTGTAGAAACTCATCCACTTTTTATTAACTGACCAATGAACCGTGCCATACCACCGTCCACTGGAAGACAGTTCCATAGCTTACATTACCGTCTCACAGTGACAAACCCTTTCCCAACTCTACTTTATGTATCAATAACCGTAACGTGCAACATTTCTTGTTTTGTAAACTCATCCAGCTTTTTATTTAACCTGCCAATGAACCTGCCATAAAACACCTCCACTGGAACAGTTCCACTATCTATTTTAACCGTTTCTCACAGTGACAAAACCCTTTCCAACTCTACTTTATGTTTCAATAACCAGTACTTCAACATTTTTTTTGTAGAAACTCATCCACCACTCTTTTATTAACTACCCATGACGCTGCCATACCACGTCCACGGGAAGCAACGTTCCATACTTTACCGCTTCTCCAGTGAAAACCCTTTCCCAACCTCTTACTTTAATGTTCATCCATTAGACCTAAGTAACTTGCAAATTTCGGTTTGTAGAAACCTCATCCAGCTTTTTTAATTAACTGACATGAACCTGCCATAACCAACGTCCACTTGGCAAGACAATTTCCATAGCATTACCGGAAACCCTCTATGAAGGAGGCTTGTTATGTAAGAAATCTTTCTGTCATCTGCTATAAGCTGTGTACACACCATTATACAACATGCACTTTTTCACCCCAATCGACAGCATATTTAGTGTTTGCAGTTTGATCAGCTGATTGGTTTTTGCCTTATTAGACCACGTGTCCGATGACACACCAACAACCATGGGCGATTGGCAGTCCTCAATGGGACTGTCTTCCCAAGGCGGTGAGCTTTGTCTACGACCCCAGTCCTTCATCCTGGCCGTCCATCGGAAGTCCAAATGGTTGGTCCGGAAGAAATATTGCAAGTGTGTACCCCAGCTTCAATCTTATCTGTGTATAGCTTAGCTATAGAGTATAACCCGAGCTTATATCTGTTTTCAAACCAATCTAGAATCCGCTTTCATTAGCCAACTGTATGCCGTTGGCAGATAAAAGTTTATTGTGTGATTGTCTGTCTAAATTTACCCAACTACAGCCGCATACATAGTAGTGGATGTTTGATAAGGCAGAATCGCTAGCTTCAACCAGTCAACATTTGGAGGCAAATTCAAATCAAAAACCAACCAACCCACCCCAATAACCAGGAAACCACATGCGTTGCCCGAGGGTGAATTTTGAAGTTTTGGCCCATTCCTTTACATAGACCTTCAATGTGCATTGCTCCCAAATTCTGGAATTGGCGGTTCACATTGAAAGGACAGCTATACCGTATAATTAACGTAATTAATTTATAGGGGTCATCCGCTTTAGATATTTCCGTGCCATTCGTCCTAAGGGTCAAAACCCTGTCTATCCTAGAGTTCAGACTAACACAGGGCTTCCTCCTCGACCTCGTCCGCTAGGGAAGGGGTTAATGCTGTGCGTTTTTCGGCCACCCGCTAATCCCCCGCCCTTCATTTAATTTTCATTAAAACAGCCAGAATTTTCTATTTAAAGTAAAATGAATATGAAGCCATTTAGACTCTGCCTTCACCAACACTCAATTTATTGCTTTCTTATTCATCAACATCAAGCCCGATAACAAATAATTTTCTCACCCAAGGAAGGATAAAAAATTCATCCTTTGGTCATTTCCATAAATCTGTTAATTTGACCCATGTGGGAAATTACCTTGACAATTAACTGAATACAAATCACTTGGACAACTCGGGCCTAGTTTATATAGTTAATTAGGGCCGCCTTAAACATTATTTCATTATGAGAAGACCATTTGAGAGGACCATTAGTGTCCTGTTTTAATCGCAATAAATTAATTGTTTAGCACATGGGGCGTAATAAATATCTAAATATTTAAGGATATTGTGCTATGGCCCTAGGGGCATATTGACAATTTCACGTTGTTCAGAAGGGCAGATATGTATACTTTATGTATATTTATCGTTGTAATATAGTTATTACGTACAGTTAAAGTCCATTAGTTATTCATCAGTATTTACCAGTCATGGTTTACAGTGTATTTGATTAAGTATACTCTTATGTTATCAACCACAGTATGTTTACAGTAATAATTATTCCAGAACATGTTATTTCTCTTACAGTATATTAGTTTACATATGTATACGTTATGTTACACGTACAATGTGTATCTTTACCGTACTGTTATACAGTATAGTCTTAACAGAACAATGTTATTTCATGTAGGACATATATTTATGCAGTATGTTCCCGTATATGTTATTACGATATGTTACAGTGTATGTTTTACCAGATTACATCAAGTTATTCAGACCGTTATTCTATGTACAGTATGAAGTTATTACTAGAATCATGTTCTTTCATGTATGTTACCGTATATGTTCTTACCGTAGGTTAGCGTATATGTTATTACCGCATATTACATACATGAGCAGTTATTACAGAACTCGTTATTTCAGTATGTTACAGTATATGTTATTACAGGTATTTACAGTATGTTATTACAAGTACATGTTACTAGATATGTTATTACCGTACATGTTATTAACAGTATGTTACAAGTACCTGTTATTACAGTATGTTACAGTACATATGTTAAATTATGCAGTACATGTTATTACAGTATGTTTCAGTATAAGTAATTCAGAACATGTTTTAGCAGTATGTACAGTATAGTCTGTTATTACAGTACAGGTTATCCACAGTATGTTACAGTATAAGAGTTATTACAGAACATGTTATCACAGTAGTTACGTATATATTATTAAGTATTTTACAGTATATGTTATTACAGTACTGTTATCACACAGTATAGAAGTTACATTATAAGTTATTACAGAACTGTTAATTAGTGCAGTAGTGTACAGTATATGTTATTACAGGATGTTACAGTATCATGTTCTGACAGTATGTTACGCTGTATGTTATTAGCAGTATGTTACAGTATAAGTTATTACAGACATGTTATTATTTCAGTATGTTTACATATATGTTATTACAGTAGGTTTACCGTATGTTATTACGTATTTAGCAGTATATGTTATTAGCAAGTACAGTGTTATCCAGTATGTTACAGTATAAGTTATTACGAATACATGTTATTTTCAGTATGTACGTATATGTTATTACAGTATGTTAGCAGTATATGTTATTAGCAGTACCTTTATTAGTCATTATGTTCAGTATATGTTATTACAGTAAATGTTATTCATATATGTTATTACAGTACATGTTTCACAGTATGTTAGCAGTATAAGTTATTACGAGAACATGTTATTACAGTATGTTACAGTTTATGTTATCACAGGTGTTACAGTGTGTGTTATTTACAGGTATGGTACAGTATATGTTTTTACAGTACATTTTATCACAGTATGTGTAAAGTCATATGTTGTATATACAGATATGTTATTTAAGTGTTTACAGTATTGTAATTATAGTCACATGTTATAAACAGTACTATATGTTATTTCAGCATGTTTCAGTATAGTATTAACAACAGTTATTACAGTATTTTACAGTATATGTTATTACAAACAATGTTATTTACAGTATGTTAGCATATAATTTTTATTAGCAGTACATGTTATCACATTATGTTACCCAGTAATAAGTTTATTACAGAACATGTTTTCACAGATGTTACGTATATGTTATTAGTTGCAGTACAATGTATTACACGTATTTAAAGTATATGTTATTTATCAATATGTTTTTACAGCATATATTAGACCGTACAACGTTATTACAGTATTTTTACAGTATATGTTATTACAGTAATGCTATTACAGTATGTTAAGTATTTGTTATTAACAGTATGTTACGCATATGTTATTACATTAGCGTGATACAGTAGTTACAGTATATGTTATGGGTATTCAGAACATGTATTATCAGTATTGTTACAGTATGATGTTATTAAATATGTTACAGTACATGTTTTCTCAACAGTATATGGGAGGGGGTTATTTTAAGTGTGTGTTCCAGTATATGTAATTATAGTATATGTTCTAACGTATATTTATGTTTTACCTATATGCTGTTATTCAATATGTTCAGTAGATTCTGTTACAGTAGTTATTATAGTATATGTTACGTTTATTTATTACAGTATGTTATACAGTATATGTTATACGAGTCTGTTACAGGATATGTTATTACAGTAGGTTATCCAATATGTTATTACAAGTATAATGGTTATTGTAACCATGGTTTAACGATATATAGTACATGTTATTACAGTTATATGTTAGCAATATCAGCTTTACAGTATACAATTTTCCAGTAATTTTCCAATATTGTATTGTCATAAATAGTGCTAACAACAGTATCAGTTAATACATATCAAGTACGTGTATGTTATTACGAGTATAATGTTATCAGTGTATGTTAACAGTATGTTACAGTGTAGTTAGTAGCATTAGATGTTACACAGCTGTATGTTTTACAGTATGTTACAGTGTATGTTATTAGAGTTATGTTATGTACAGTGTATGTTATTTCAGTATATGTTTAGCAGTGTATATATTCTGTCCATTTAAATGTTACAACGATGTTTGTTATTACAATTACAGTATATGTTACAGAGGGTATGTTATGAGACTGTGTATTTTACAGTCTAGTTAGTAGAGTATATGTTACACTGTATGTTATTACAGTATGTTACAGTGTATGTTAGTAGAGTGTATGTTATTACAGTGTATGTTATTACAGTATATGTTACAGTGTATGATATTCCAGTAATTGTTTACATGTTTGTTATTTAGCAGTATATTTTACGGGTATGTTATTACAGTAGATTACGTGTATGTTATTAGAGTGTATGTTCTTACGTGTTGTGTTATTACAAGTCTATGTTTACCAGGTATGTTATTACGTGTATGCTTATCAGGTATGTTAGTAACAGTGTATGTTAGCAGCAGTTGTATGCTATTTCAGTAATGTTACAGTGTTTGGTTATTAACAGTGTATGTTAGGCAGTGTATGTTCTAGCAGTATATGTTCAGTGTAATGTTATTACAGTATAATGTTAGGGCAGTGTATGTTATGATCAGTATATGTTACAGTGTTTGTTATCCGTATAGTGTTACAATATATGTTGCAGTGTATGTACAAATTACTGAAGAGCATCTACGCTTTGGCATTGGCCACTACACGTCTTTTTTCACTGAGCGGTTGAGGCTCCTGTGCCGCATTGGGATTCCATGGAAACTCTTATTGGGGCTTTTACGTTTGAGGTAACTCTGTAAGTGCTGTACTCCTTTCTTCTTCTTTCATTCTTCATAAGTTTTAAACCTCTCCCCCTATACATAGGGACTAACATACCAGAGTGGTACCGCTGCCACAGGTCTACTACGGGAGAAAACATGGCTCAAACCTTATTTAATCCGACATGGACAGAATCTGTCCTTGCTCTCTTGTGATCTTATTAGGATTAAAAAATGATTCTCTGTCTCATGTTAATTGTATTCCCATCTCTCTCTCTTATCTCCAATTAATTAGTCTTATCGCCCTATGCAGTATGTTAAATGACTGAGTCCGTTTAGCCCGTTAAAATTATATGTGGCGGCTCTGGCAGTTTCGGAGAGCAAGAACTAGATAATGTGCTCATTTAACCGGGCTCCCTTTCAATTGTACCAAGAAAGAGGGGATTGTCACTGCCGACCGGTCTTTAGTTACCCACCTGTCCATTAGCGGTAATCCTGGCATCGTCCGACATCCGATTTGGTTATGAAAAATAATGGCCTCCTATGCCATCATGCCACATTATGTAAATAATAGAATGGATTTCATTGGCATTAAATTACACTTCTGGGGTGTAATCTCGTTATATTTCGGCCCACTCACTATTCCCGAACCAGGGATCAAGGTCATTAATTCCACCTTTCCTTGTATTTATAAAAACCAACCAAAAAGTTGATTGGGGCCGCATCTATCCAATCACCAAGTCCGTCCACTGAGCAGCTCTATTTTCACGTTTATTGCACTGTTACAGTTGTTGTGGGAGATTATGGCCCTAAGAAGCACATTGAATTGCAATGTGCTAGAATGGGGTCTCAAGTGATAGAGCGTCAAGGGTCATGACACGAAATGTATCAAGATTTTGTAAATCTAAATGACTTGACCGTCTAGTGTAACCTCACACTAATGTAATTATACTTTAAATTCCATTACCATTTACTATTGACAACGCAAGTAAACACTGTACATAGGAGGGGAGGAGAAACATCAGGAGTTCAAAGGAACGGAATTCTCCTGATCTTGGGTCTATTGTCCACGATAACTCCAAGTCCTTCTCTATTGAGTCCAACTCCTAAAGCTGCGTAAACACATTTACACTAATAAAGGACCCGACAGATCGCCCCTTTATCAGTAAAGTGATCGCCACGTAAACCATCTTTCCGAACTCGAATGTTCACGAACAGGGTCAGGAATGGTCATCACTCTTCCGAAAATTCCATCGTCCGCAATTGGCCGCCCTGAGTACAGTTATAAGGATCAGGCCATGGTTGGCAGGTAATGTGGGAAATAACTATACTGTATATATGGAGGCTAAATATACTTTATATAGGAGATAATAACGAAAAAAAATGGTACTGTAATATATACTTTATTAGGGAGATACATATACTTTATATATCACTTTATATAGGGAGATAAATATACTGTATATATACTTTATATAGGGAGATAATATACTTTATATAGGGAGATAATATACTTTATATTACTGTTATATAGGGAGATAAATATCTAGTATATAGACTTTATACAAAAAGAAAAATATGGTAGATAAATTACTGTAATATATACTTTATAAGGAGATAAATATACTTTTATATATACGTTTCTATAGGGAGATAACTATACTGTATATATACTTTATATAGGGATATAAATATACTGTAATATATACGTTATATAGGGAGATAAATTACTGTATATATACTGTATATAGGGAGATAAATATGCTGTATATATACCTTTAGATAGGGAGATAAATATGACTGTAATATATACTTATATAGGTGAGATAATAGTACGTATTATACTTTATATAGGGAGATAAATATACCTGTACATATATACTTTATATAGGGAGTTATCACATATCACTGTATCTCTACTTTATAAGGGAGATAATATACTGTAGATATACTTTATATAGGGAGAGACCTATACTGTATATATCCTTATATAGGGATATAACTATACTTTATATAGGAGATAAATATCTTTATATATACTTTATAATAGGGAGATCATATACTGTATATATACTTTAATATAAGGAGATAAATATACTTTATAAGGGAGATCAATATATGTTTTTGGGCTTAATATACTTTTATATAGGGAGATATAAACTAACTGTCTATATATACTTATATAATGGAGATCAATATACAGTATATGATCTTTAATATAGGGAGATCAATATACTGTATATTATACTTTAATATATGATGGAGATAAATATACTGTATAATATACTTTATATAGGAGATAAAATATAGATTTAATAGATACTTTAATATAGGGAGATACATATACGTATATATACTTTATATGGGAGATAATATACTGTATATATACTTTATATAGGGAGAATAAATATAACTGTATATAGACTTTCAGTATAGGGAGATTAATATACTGTATATATAACTTTATATAGGAGATAAATAATCTGTCTATATACTTTTCTATGGAGATAATCTACCTGTTATATCTTCTATATAGGGAGATAATATCTGTATATACAACTTTATAGAGGGAGATAAATTACTGTATATATACTAATTTAATAGGGAGATAAATATACTGTATATATATCCTCTATATGAGGGAGATAAATTACTGTATATATACTTTATATAGGTATATAAATATACTGATATAACTTTATATAGTGATATAAATATACTGTATAGAAATACTTTATATAGGAGATAATATCCCATTTATATCTCCGTTCTATAGGGAGCATAACTCTCCTGTCTATATCCTAACTATCTATTTTATATAGGGGGATCAATATACTGATATCTACTTTATATATAGGGAGATCAAATTATCTTTATATATCCTTTATAGAGGGAAGAAATATACTGTATTATACTTTATATAGGGAGAAAATTACTGTATATATATAAATCCTTTATATAGGGATATAACTATCCTGTATATATACTTTAATATAGGTAGATAAATATCACTGTATATATACTTTATATAGGAGAATAAAATACTGTATATATACTTTATATAGGGAATAAATAAACTGTATATATACTTTATCTAGGGATGATAAATATACTTTATATATACTTTCTATAGGGAGATAAATATACTGTATAATATGCTTGTGAAGGTTCTCATTCATCCAGGTCATGTATATCTGTTGTATTCAATTCATATCAACTGAGCTGAAATGTAGTTCCTTGAAAGACGTTTCGCTAGTCCTTACCGACTGGCTTTCTCAATCAGAATGACTTGTAAGCAAGACATCTGTGGTCAATTATGTACCCCATGTTTCCACTAGGTAGCATAATTGCCACAGATCTTGGGGCAAGTCATTCTGAATTGAGAAAGCTCAGTCGGAGGACTAGCGAAACGTCTTCAAGAACTACATTTCATGTCCAGTTGACCTATTGATACAACTATATATAGCTGGTATATACACTTTATTAGGGAGATAATATATTTTTATATACTTTTATATAGGGAGATAAATATACTTATATTACTTTATATATGGAGATAAATATACTGTATATATACTTTATATAGGGAGTAATAAAATAATACTGTATATATACCTTTCTATAGGGAAGATAAATATACTTTATATAGGGAGATAACTATACCTGGTATCTATACTTTATATAGGGGATATAAATTCTTTATATATATTTATATAGGGAGATAAATATACTTTACATATCTTATTTCTATAGGGAGATAAATATCCTGTAGTATATACTTTATATAGGGAGATAAATATAGCTTTATATAGGGAGATAAATATACTGTTATTATACTTTAATATGGAGAAATAAATATAGACTGTATATTATACTTTATATAGGGAGATAAATCTAACTGTATATATACTTTATATAGGGAGTTATAAATATACTGTAATATATACTTTATATAGGGAGTAAAATTATCTTTATAACAAAAACACCCACCAACAACATGCTACTTTATATCGGGAGGAGATAAATAATACTGTATATAACTTTTATAGGGAGATAACATACTACTTTATATAAGGGCGATAAATATCACTGTATATATACTTTATATAGGTAGATAATATACTGTATATATATACTTTATATGGGAGATAATATACTGTAATATATAACTTTATATCGGGAGTAAATATACTGTAAATAAATAACTTTATATAGGGAAGATAACTATACGTTATATTCTTGATATAGGGAGATAATCTACTGTATATATACTACGTTATATGGAGATAAATATAACTTTATGATAGAGGCAGAAATATAACTGTACTATATGCTTGTGAAGGTTCTCATCATCCAGGTCATGGTATATCTGTTGTATTCAATATAGAATCAACGGACATGAAATGTAAGTTCTTGGGGAAGACGTTTCGCGTAGTCATCCGCTGCTTTCTCATTCAAATGACGTGTAGCAAGAATCATGTGGCAATTATGTAGCCGCATGTTTCCAGGTACATAATTGCGCACAGATTTTGTGGTCAAGTCATTCTGATTGAGCGAAAGCCAGTGCAGATTACTAGCGAAACGTCTTCAAGAACTACATTTCAGTCGCCGTTGATCTAATTGAATACAACAGATAGAGCTGTTATACAGCTTTAATATAGGGAGATAAATATATTTTATATATACTTTATATAGGGAGATAATATACTTTATATATACTTTATATAGGGAGATAAAATATAAACACTGTATATATACTTTATATAGGATGATAAATATCTTTATAATATACTTTATCTAGGAATAAATCTACTTATATATAGGGTAGATACATAGACTGTATATATCCTTTCTGATAGGGATAATATACTTTATATATAGACGTTATATAGGGGATAAATATACTTTATATCTTACTTATATAGGGAGAATAAATATCTGTAGATGATACTTAGCATAAGGAGATAAATATACTTTATAATAGGGAGATAAATATACTGTATATATACTTTATATAAGGGAGATAAATTATACTGTATATATCATACTTATATAGGGAGATAATATACTGTATATTATACTTTAGATATGGAGATAAATATACTGTATATATACCTGCCATAACAACGTCCACTGGAAGACAGTTCCATAGCTTTACCGTTATCACAGTGACAAACCCTTTCCCAACTCTACTTTATGTATCAATACCAGTAATTTGTAACATTCCTTGTTTGCAGAAACTCATCCAGCTTTTTATTAAACTGACCAATGAACCTGCCATAACAACGTCCACTGGAAGACAGTTCCATAGCTTTACCGTTCTCACAGTGACAAACCCTTTCCCAACTCTACTTTATGTATCAATACCAGTAACTTGTAACATTCCTTGTTTGCAGAAACTCATCCAGCTTTTTATTAAACTGACCAATGAACCTGCCATAACAACGTCCACTGGAAGACAGTTCCATAGCTTTACTGTTCTCACAGTGACAAACCCTTTCCCAACTCTACTTTATGTATCAATCCCAGTAACTTGTAACATTCCTTGTTTGCAGAAACTCATCCAGCTTTTTATTAAACTGACCAATGAACCTGCCATAACAACGTCCACTGGAAGACCGTTCCATAGCTTTACTGTTCTCACAGTGACAAACCCTTTCCCAACTCGCTACTTTTATATTATACCAGTAACCTTGTCAACATTCTTGTTTGTAGAAAGCTCATCCAGCTTTTATAAACTGACCAATGAACCTGCCATAACAACGTACCCTGGAAGAACCGTTTCATAGCTTTACCTTCTCCACGTGACAAACCCTTTCCCAACTCATCTACTTATGTACAATAACCCAGGAACTTGTAACATTCCTTGTTTGTAGACCTCATCCAGCTTTTTATTAAACTGACCAATGAACCTGCCATAAAACAAAAAAACACTGGAAGACGTTCCATAGCTTTAACCTTTAATAAACCGTTCTTCAACGTGACAAACCTATTTTTCCACCTCACTTTAATGTATCAAACCCGTAACTTGTTAACTATTCCCTTGTTGTAGAACTCATCCAGCTTTTATATTAACTGACCAATGAACCTGCCATAACACGTCCACTGGGAACAGTTCCATAGCTTACCGTTCTCACAGTGGACACCCCTTTCCCAACTCTACTTTATGTATCAATCCCAGTAACTTGTAACATTCCTTTTTTGTAGACCATCCAGCTTTTAATAAACTGACGCAATGACCTGCCATAACAACGTCCACTTGGAAGACAGTTCCATAGCTTTAACCGTTTCTCACAGTGACAAACCCTTTCCCCAACTCTACTTTATGTAATCAATCCATAACTTGTAACATTCCTTGTTTGTAGAAACTCATCCAGCTTTTTATTAACTGACCATGAACCTGCCATATAACGTCCACTGGAAGACAGTTCCATAGCTTTACGTTCTCACAGTGGACAAACCCTTTCCCAACTCTACTTTATTGTATCAATACCAGATAACTTGTATATCCTTGTTTGTAGACCCATCCAGCTTTTTATTAAACTGACAATGAACCTGCCATAACAACGTCCACTGGAAGACCAGTTCCATAGCTTTACCGTTCTCACAGACAAACCCTCCCAACTCTACTTATGTATCAATACCAGTACTTGTAATTCCTTGTTTGTAGAAACTCATCCAGCTTTTTATTAAACTGACCAATGAACCTGCCATAACAACGTCCACTGGAAACAGTTCCATAGCTTTTAACACCGTTCTCACAGTGACAAACACCTTTCCCCAACTCTACTTTATGTATCATACCAGTAACTTGTAAATTCCTGTTTGTAGAAACTCATCCAGCTTTTTATTAACTGACCAATGACCTGCCTATAACAACGTCCACTGAAGACCAGTTCCCATATGCTTTTTACCGTTCTCACAGTGAACACACCCTTTCCCCCCAACTCTACTTTATGTATCAATACCATATTGTAAACATTCCTTGTTTTGAAACCCATCCAGCTTTTGTTTATTAACTGACAATGAACCTGCCATAACAACTTCCCTGGAAGACGTTCCATAGCTTTACCGTTCTCACAGTGACAAACCCTTTCCAACTCTACTTTATGTATCAATCCAGTAACTTTACATCTTGTTTGTAGAAACTCACCAGCTTTTTTTATAAACTGACCAATGAACCTCCATACAAGTCCACTGGAAGACGTTCCATAGCTTTAACCGTTCTCACAGTGACAAACCCTTTCCCAACTCTACTTTATATCAATACCAGTAACTTGTAACATTCCTTGTTGTAGAAACTCATCCAGCTTTTTATTAAACTGACCAATGAACCTGCCTATACAACGTCCCACTGGAAACAGTTCCATAGCTTTAACGTTCTCACAGTGAAACAACCCTTTCCCAACTCACTTTATGTATCAATCCACCAGTATGTACATTCCTTGTTTGTAGAAACTCTCCTCCAGCTTTTTTAAACTGACCAATGAACCTGCCATAACAACCGTCCACTGGAAGACAGTTCCATAGCTTTACCGTTCTCACGTGACAAACCCTTTCCCCAACTCTACTTTATGTATCAACCCATAACTTGTAACATCCTTGTTTGTAGAAACACAATCTCAGCTTTTTTATTAACTGACCAATGAAACCTGCCATACACACGTCCCACTGGAAGACAGTTCCATAGCTTTACCGTTCTCACGTGAAAAACCTTTTCCCAACTCTACTTTATGTTCAATACCAGTAACTTGTAAATTAAAATTTCCTTGTTTGTGAAAACTCTCCATGCTTTTTATTAAACTGACCAATGACCCTGCATAACAAACTTCCACTGGAAGACAGTTTCCATAGCTTAAACCGTTCTCACAGTGACAAACCTTTCCCAACTCTACTTTATGTATCAATCCCATAACTTGTAAACTTCCTTGTTTGTAGAAACTCATCCAGCTTTATTAAACTGACCAATGAACCTGCCATAAACAACGTCCCTGGAAGACGTTCCATAGCTTTACCCGTTCTCACAGGACAACCCCGTTCCTCAACCTACTTTATGCCTCAATCCAGTAACTTGTATACCATTCCTGTTTGATAGAACCACCATCCAGCTTTTTAAAGTAACTGACCATTGAACTGCCATAAACGTCCCTTACTGGAAGACAGTTCATACTTTAACCGTTTCTCACAAGTGACAAACCCTTATCCACCTTACTTTAGTATCATACATATTTAACATTCCTTGTTTGTGAACACTCATCCAAGCTTTTTATAACTGACCAATGCACTGCCATAAACAAAAGCGATCCAATGAGGACAGTTTCCAATAGTTTACCGTTCCTCACAGTGATAAACCTTTCCCAACTCTACTTATTATCCAATGGGCCCAGTAAACTCGTAATTCTTGTTTTGAAGAAACTCATCCAGCTTTATTAAACTGACCAATGAACCTGCCATAACAACGTCCACTGAAGACAGTTTCCCTAGCTTTTACCGTTCTCACAGTGACAAACCTTTCCCAACTTGAACCCTAAACCTTTTTTCTTTCTCTTCGAGGCCTAGGGATGTCCTCGTGGTCCTCTGACATGTACAAATGTACTCCCCAGACCAACCGAACCTTAGCTTATAACATTGTCGCCTATCGGGGGACTGTAATCACAGCCCTATGAGTACAAAGAACAACTCTGAGTACTAGAGAGAAGACTAGAGAGTTTACTATAGATAGTCTGGGCTGAGTACTAGAAGAGAGTAAACTGGGCTGAGTAACTAAAAAAAGCACTATAGAGTGTACTATAGAGAGTACTGGGCTGAGTACTAGATAGAGTACTGGGCTGTGTACTAAGAGAGAGAACTATAGAGTGACTTAGAGAGAGTACTGGGCTGAGTACTAGGAGAGACTGGCTGAGTACTAAAAAGAGAACTAGAGGTGTCTAGAGAGAGTACTGGGCTGAGTATAAGAGCGAAGTACTAGAGAGAAGTAACTGGCTGAGTACGAGAGAGAGAACTAGACCATGTACTAGAGAGTACTAGAACGAGTACTAGGCGGTACTAGAGGATTACTGGAGGGAGTTCTAGAGAGAGAACTAGAGTGAGTACTGGTGGGAGACTAGAATGAGAACAGAGATGTTCTAAAGAGTACTCAGCGAGTAACTAGAGAGAAACTAGAGAGCGTCTGGCTGAGAACCTAAGAGAGAACTAGAGAGTATACAAATATGGTAGGGGAAGATTACAAGTGAGAGTACTGGGAGAGGTACTGGGCTGAGAACTAGAGAGAGAACTATAGACAGGGCATTGCTATTGTAGAACATTCAGGATATGCCCCGGATCTTTTTGTGCTCCGAACTATTTTAACAGAGCCTACCTCCTTGAAGGCCCCGTCGTCTCCTTTTTCGGCCTTTTCCCCTAGAGTACTCCACGGCGTTGCAATGACACATCATCATACAGCTGCAATGTAACTCCTGGGAAAAACGCCCGCTGCAAACAGGACTATAGTTCTTGGAATCTAACTACCCATTCCCATATGCCAAATGGCCTGTCTGCCGTAGTATGTAGGATCGCCTGTTTGCTACCAGTATGTGATGAATTCCTCTTTGCTGTCATAATAATGAAACTGCCAGTTTTGCTACCAGTATTACTGGAACTGCATTTTGCCTACCAGTATATAATGAAAACTGCCAGTTTTACCAGTATATAAGAAACTGCCAGTTTAACCAAGTATATATGAACTGCCAGTTTTCTACGCAGTATAATGAAACTGCCAAAGTTTACGAACCAGTATATTGAAACTGCCAGTTTTGTTCGCAAGTATATAATTAAACTGCCAGTTTGTTTACCATTATTATTAGGGGAAACTGCCATTTGTTACCAGTATATAATGAACACTGCCAGTTTGCTACAGTATATCATGAAAACTGCTTTGTTTAACCAGTATATACTGAAACTGCCAGTTTGCTACCGTATATATGAAACTGCCAGTTTGCTACCAGTTCTATCATGAAACTGCCAGTTTGCTACCAGTATATCATAGAAACTGGCCAGTTTTGGCTACCCATATTCATGAACTGGCCAGTTTGCTACCAGTCTTAATGAAACTGCCAGTTTGCTACCAGTTAGAATGAAACTGGCCAGTTTGTTACCAGATATATGAACTGCCAGTTGTTTCCAGTATATAATGAAACTGCCAGTTTTTGCTACCCCCTGATGTAAGGAAACTCTGCCAGTTTGCTACCAGTAATATCATGAAACTGCCAGTTTTCTACCAGTAATCATGAACACTGCCGTTTGCTACCAGTATATAAGGAAACTACGGCCAGGGTTTGGCTACCAGTATATAATGAAACTGCCAGTTTGCTACCGTATGTCTGAACTGCCAGTTTTGCTACCAGTATAGAAATTCAATGAACTGGCCATTTTTCTACCAGTATATCATGAAACTGGCCAATTTGCTACCAGTATAATCATGAAACTTGCAGTTGCTTTACCAGTATATCATGAAGCTGCCAGTTTGCTACCAGTATATTAATGAAACTACGTGCCGTGTGCTACCATTAATATAAAGAAACTGCCAGTTTGCTTCCAGTATATAATGAAACTGACTGCCAGTTTGCTACCAGTATTAATGAAACTACAAACTGCCAGTTATGCTACCAGTATATAAATAAAACTGACCGTTTGCTACCAGTAGGGGATGAATTTGCCGTTTTGCTACCATATTAATTAACTGCCAGTTTTCTTACCCAGTATAGAAGAAAACTGACCGTTTGCTACCAGTAGGGAATGAATTTTTTGCCAGTTGCTACCATATATTAATAGAAACTGCCAGTTTTTGGCTACCAGAGATAATGAACCTGCCAGTTTTGCTACCATATATCATGAACGTGGCCATTTTTGCTACCATTATCATCTGAAACTGCAGTTTGCTACCAGTATATAATAAATGCGTTTTGCTACCCAGATGTAATTAACTGCCATTTGCGACCAGTAGTAATGAAACTGCCAGTTGGCTACCAGTAATAATGAAACTGCCAGTTGCTACCATTATGTAATGAAACTGCCAGTTTGCTCCAGTATATCATGAACGCAGTTTGCTACCAGTATATCACGAACTGCCAGTTTTGCTTACCAGTATAATAACAACTGCCAGTTTGCCTACCAGTAAATAACGAAACTGCCAGTTTGCTACCAGTATATCACGAAAACTGCCCAGTTTCTACCACCAGTAATCTAATGAAGCTGCCAGTTTGCTACGCAGTCATATCACGAACTGCCCAGTTGCTACCAGTATCTCACGAACTGCCAGTTGCTACGCATTATATCCAACTGCCAGTTTTGCTAACCAGTATATCACGAAACTGCCAGTTTTGCGCTACCAGTATATCCCGAAACTACTGCAGTTTGCTACCAGTATAGCATGAACTGCCAGTTTCTACAGTATATAATGAAACTGCCTGTTGCTACCAGTAGAGCAATGAAACTGGCCAGTTTTCTCTACAGTATATAATGAAACTGCCTGTTTGCTACCATTATATCATGAAACTGCCGTTTTTCTTTCTACCAGTATATCATGAACTGCAGTTTGCTACAGTATATATGAAACTTGCCATTTTTGTTCCTACCAGTCTATCTGACTAACAAACCCTGTAAAATATATGGAATATCATACATGTAACATATACTGTAATAACTACACGTAATAACATACACTCTAAGTAACATACACTGTCCATCTGTAAATAACAATACAGTGTAACATATCTGTACTAACTTACACCTGTAACATACACTGTAATACATACCCTGTAAACATAGACTTGTAATAACAAACACGTAACATATCCTGGAATATCGGTACCCTGTAACCTATACTGTCATAACATAACACTGTACTACCATACCTCTAATAACATACACTGTACAACATACTGTTAATAACATCAGTTAACCTATACGTACTAAACTTACACTGTACTTACTGTAATAACAAACACTGTAACATATACTGTAATAACATACATGTCACTATACTGTATTAAACTTAATACTGTAGCAATATATGCAATAACAATATATTGGAAAATAACGGGAAAATATACTGTATACATATATTGTAACCATTACTGTAATACCATGTCTATAAGATAGTCCTATAACATGTTAAATAACATATACTATAATAACATATATGGTAACATACGTAATAACATTAATACTGTAACATACTCTTATACCATTACTGTAACATACTTTAATAATATAAACTGTAACATAGATACTATAATAAACAAACATACTGTAACAGAATATACTGTAACATAATGCAATAACATAGAACCGCATATAGTGTAATAACATAACATATACTGTTAGAACATATACTATAATTACATATACTGTAACACACTTAAATAACATATACTGTAATAACATGTACTGTAACATACTGTAATAACATATACTGTAACATACTGTAATAACATGTTCTGTAATAACATATACTGTAACTTACTGTACTACTAATGTATAACATAGCTGTAACAGACTGTAATAACATTACTTTAACATACTTGTAATAGTCATGTACTGTAATAACATATCTGTAAAATACTGAATAACGTACTGTATACATATGCTGTACATATTGAATAACATATACTTTTCACATACTGTAATGGTAAGCCATGTACTGTATAACTATACTGTAACATACTGTAAATCCATGTTCTGTAATAACTTATACTGTAACATACTGTGTATAACATGTACTGTACAAAACTAATACTAGTAACATACTGTAATACCTGTTCTTAATAACTATACTGTAACATACTGTATAACATGTTCTGTACTAACTTGAATACTAGGAAACACGAGTCTGAAAGTCACAATATAACTATTTATAACATGATACTGATATTTGACACCAGTATACTACATGTAACAACACTAAATACATATACTGATAGTAACATATACTGTAGGCTACTTGATAAACATGTACTGTAATAACATATACTGTAACATACTGTAATAACACACACTGTAACATACTGTGATAACATATACTGTAACATACTGTAATAACATGTTCTGTAATAACTTATACTGTAACATACTGTGATAACATGTACTGTAATAACAATACGGTAACATACTGTAAATACATATACTGTAACATACTGTAATAACATGTACTGTAATAACATAATACTGTAACAATACTGTGAATAACATATCTGTAACATAAACTGGGGGGGGGGGGGAAATAACATGTTCCCTGTAAGACTTATACTTGTAAACATACTGTGATAACATGTACTGTAATAACATATACTGTAATAAATGTAACATATACTGTACCATACTGTAATAACATATCTTGTAACATACGACTAACATGTTCTGTAATAACTTATACTGTAACATACTGTAATAACATACACTGTAACATACTGTAATAACATATACTGTAACATACTGTAATAACATATACTGTAACATACTGTAATAACATGTTCTGTAATAACTTATAATGTAACATACTGTGATACATGTACTGTAATAACATATACTGTAACATACTTTAATAATATATACTGTAAACCTACTGTGTATAACATGTTCTGTGAATAACTATACTGTAACAACTGTGAGAACATGTACTGTATAACTATACTGTAACATAACGTAATAACATGTTCTGTAATTACGTATATACTTTAACATAACTGTAAATACCATGGTACTGTCATAACATATACTGGTACATAACTGTGTAATCCCACGTACTGTCAAACCATAACTGTAATACATGTACTTGTTAATAACATATACTATAACATGTATCTTTAATAACATACTGTAACGATCTGTAATACAATATACTGTAACATCACTGAATATAACCTGTTCTTCTGTAATAACTTAGACTGTCCAAGCTGTACAACATTACGGTAACATACTGTATAACAGTATACTGTTAACATAACATTCGCGGAATAACATGGTTCTGTGTAATCACACTGTAAGTGAAGCTGTAGATATACTTGGTAGGAGTTGACACATTGTACTAGAAGGTTACTACCATGCGACTGTATACGAATCCTGGTAAATACATAAATGAGCTGAAACAGAAGAGGCTATGGAATAGGACATATGGACTCGGATAAACAAACACACAACTGGATGGGAAAAAAAACATTAATTGCTTTACGTAACACTGAAAGGCGGTACTGGGAAATTATACATAGGAGGGAATGGGGGGGAAACGCATGGAACTGTAAAAATGCGAGAGGGACATAAACGTAGTCTATATCACAAATGAGTGACGTGGAAGTAGAAAATAGAGGGCGTGGGGTCGATCTGAATTAAACGAGAGATGCCATGGCGGGCTACTGTGAGATTTGATGTGGAAGTGACAAATAGCTGGAGAGAGAAGCGCAGAAATCAAGACGGAGGGGACAATGAGAATATAGAGGCCGGAAGCGACGAACTAGCGGGCGGAGGGGGCGGCAGGGGGAATCAAACGCATCAACGTACCGGGGACATGAGCAGCGTGTTGAGCTGGAAATCGGTCAAGGGGAGCTCGAATATAGACACCCGGACAAGAACAAATTACGGGATGAAGGAGACAACACTAGTAGACGAAGTGGGAGAAGAGGCAAAACCGCGCGGAGGGGCGGGACACGGCGGGGGGGGGCGGGGGCTGGCCAGCAAGGCCGGAGGTTGTCCTGAGCCAGGGGAGTTCCTTCCTTTGAGATCATTTCTGCGCTCTTATGTGATAAAAGCCATACTGAGTCTTGTGCACAAGTCAATGGCTTCATATTCCTTTCCCTTTTACATCTCATTGCTTTTTTTTTTATAAAAGGATATCGGGCCGAAAAACGCAAAGCATTACCCCTTTCCTAGCGGGCGAGGTCGAGGAAACCTGTGTTAGTGCACCTATGATTAGCAGGTTTTGACTTAGGCCGAATGGCACCTGAAATCTAAAGGATGACCCCTATAAATTTAATTCCGTATTATACGGTATAGCTCTCCCTTTCATGTGGAACTCGCCTATCCAGATATTGGGAGCAGATGCACATTGGAGAGTCTTTAAGGAGGGCAAACTTCAAATTCACCCTCGGCCAACGCATGTTGGTTTCCTGGTTATTGGGTGGGTTGGTTGTTTTTTTTTATTTGCATTCCTCCAAATGTTGACTGGTTGAATTAGAGATTTCTGCCTCTATTCAACCTCCACTACTATGTTACTGCTTAGTTGGGTAATTTAGCAAGCCAATCCACCAATAAACTTTTATCTGGCCACGCAAAGTTTGGGCTAATGAAGAGGGCTTTCTGATTGGTTTGAAAAGACTATAAGCTCGGTATAAACTCTATACTTCAAGCTATACCCCGTAAATTGACTCTCTGGGTACACACTTTGCACTATTTCTTCCCGACCAACCATTGTGGCACTTCCGACTGGCCGGTCCAGGATGAAGGACTGTGGTCGTAGCAAAAGTAGCCATGGAAGACAGTCCATTGAGGACTGCACAATCGCCCATGGTTTTTGGTCGTGTCCATTCGGACATTGGTCTAATCCGGCCAAAAACCAATCAGCTCGATCAACTGAAACACTAAACTATTGGTCGATTGGGGTGAAAAATTGCATTGGTTAATAATGGTTGTGTACACACCTTATAGGCGGGAGATGACAGACAGTTTCTTATACATTCAACAAGCGCCTCTTCTATGAGTACGGTATGCTATGGAACTTTCCATGTATGGAACGTTGGTTATGGGAGTGTCATTGTCAGTTAAATTTAGAAAAAGCTGGAGATTCGTTTACAAACAGAATTGCAAGTTACCTGGTATTGCTATAATAAAGTAGAGTGGAGAAAGGGTTTGTGTCACTGATCGAGCGAACAGGTAAAGCTATGGAACTGCCTCCAGTGGACGTTGTTATGGCAGGTTGCATTGGTCATTTAATAAAAGCTGGATGAGTTTTCTACAACAAGAACTGGTACTCAAGTATACTGGTGTTGATACATTTTAAAAGTAGAGTTGGGAAAGGAGTGGTCACTGTGAGAACGGTATTTAAGCTATGGGAACGTCTCCGAGGGAAGGTTGTTATGCAGTGTTCATTGGTCAGTTAATAAAAAAGGCGGATGAGTTTCTACAAACAATAATGTTAGCAAGTTACGGTATTGATAACATAAGTAATAGTTGGGAAAGGGTTTCACTGTTGAGAACGGTAAAGCATGGAAAACTGTTCCTCCGTGGACGTGTGTTATGGCAGGTTCACATTGGTGCGTTTAATAAAAAAGAGCTGGATGAGTTTCTTAAAACAAAGGAATGTTACAAGTACGGTAATTGATACATACAGTAGAGTTGGGAAAGGTTTGTCACTGTGAGAAGTCTAAACTATTGGAACTGTCTTCCATGGACTTGTTAGTGCAGTTCATTGGTCAGTTTAATAAAAAGCTGGTGTAGTTTCTACAACACAGGAATGGTTTACCAGTCTGGTATGATACCTATACAGTAGAGTTGGGACAAGGGTTTGTCACTGTGAGAAGGATAAAGCTAGGACTGTTCTCCCAGTGGATCGTTTTATGTGCATGTTCATTTGGTCAGTTTTAATAAAAACTGGAGAGTTTCTCGACAAACAAGGAAAAATGTGCAAGTTTACTGGGTATTGATACATAAAGTAGAGCTGGGAAAGGGTTTTGTCCACTGTGAGAACCGGTAAAGCTATGAAGTCCTTCCATGAGTGGACGGTTGTTTATGGCAGGTTCATGGTCCATTTAATAAAAGCCTGATAGGAGTTTCTAAACAAGAATGTTTAACAATTACTGGTATTATGATAATAAGTTAGAGTGGGAAAGGGTTTGTACTGTGAGAACGGTAATTAAGCTGAATGAACGCTCTTCCGTGGAACGTTGTATGGCAGGGCGAATTGGTCATTTAATTAACAGCTGGATGAGTTCTACAAACAAGGAATGTTACAAGTTACGTGGTATTGATACATAAGTAGAGTTGGGAAAGGGTTTTGTTCACTGTGAGCACGTAAAAGGCTATGGAAACTTGTCTCCCAGTGGACGTTGTTCTGGCAGGTTCAATTGGTCAGTTTTATAAAAGCTGGATGAGTTGTACAACAAGAGAAGTTACAAGGTACTGGTATGATTAACATAAAGTAGAGTTGGTAAGGTTTGTCACGTGAGAATGGGTAAAGCTATGGAAGTTTCCAGTGGACGTTGTTATGGCAGGTTGCATTGGGTTCAGTTGTAATAAAAAGTTTGATGAGTTTCTACAAACACAGGATGACTTACAAGTTACGGTACTTGATACATAAAGTAGCAGTGGGGAAAGGGTTTGTCACTGTGAGAAGATAAGCTTTGGATAACTGTCTTCACCAGTGAGACGTTGTTTATGGCGGTTCACTTGGTCAAGTTAATCAAAAGCTGGATGAGTTTTTCTACAAACAAGGAATGTTTACAAGTTACTGGTATTGCATACATAAAGTAGAGTTGAAAGGGTTTGTCACTGTGAAGTAAAAGCTATGGGCACGTGCTTCCGTGGACGTTGTTAGGCAGGTTTCCATTGGTCGTTAATAAAAAGCTGGATGAGTTTCTAAAACAAACGGAATGTTTACAATGTTACTGGTATTCGATACATAAAGATAGAGTTGGGAAAGGTTTGTCATGTGAAACGTTAAAGCTATGGAACGTCTTCACGTGAGACCTTGTTATGGCACAGGTCATTGGTCCAAGTTTAATATAAAGCGTGATGAGTTTCTACAACACAGGAATGTTACAAGTTACTGGTATTGTACATGAAAGTAGAGTTGGGAAGGGTTGTCACTGTGAGAACAGGTAAGCTATGGAACGTTTCCTCAGTGGACGTGTTATGATCAGGTTCATTGGTCAGTTTAATAAAACGCTGGGGCTGGTTTTCTACACAACAAAGGAATTGTACAAGTTACGGGATTATACATAGAAGTAGAGTTGGGAATGGGTTTGTCATCGGTGAGAAGGTAAAGCTTTAACCTGGAACTGTCTTCCAGTTGGAACGTTGTTATGGCCGGGTTCATTGGGTCAGTTTAATAAAAAGCTGGATGAGTTTTACAAAAAGGAATGTTATCAAGTACTGGGATATGAACATAAGTAGAGTTGGGAAAGGTTTGTCACTGTGAGAACAGTAAAGCTTATGAACTGTCCTTTCAGTGGTGTTGTGTATGGTCAAGTGTTTCATTGGTCAGTTTAATAAAAGCTGGATCGATTTCTAACAACAGAATGTTAAGTTACGTGGATATTGATACATAAGTGAGTTGGTAAAGGGTTTGTCACTGTGAGAACCGTAAAAGCGATGGAACGTCTTCCAGTGGACGTGTGTTATGGCAGGTCATTGGTCAGTTTAATAAAAAGCGATAGTTTTCTGCAAACAAGGAATGTTGACAAGTTACTGGGTAGTTGATGATATAAGTAGAGTGGAAAGGGTTTGTCTGTTGAGGAACGGTAAGCTCTGGAACTGTCTTCCATTGGACGTTGTGTTATGGCAGGTCATGGGCAGTTTTTAACTAAAAAGTGGATAGTTTCTACAAACAAGGAATGTTGACATGAGGTACTGGGTTAGTTGATAACATAAGTAGATTTGGGAGAAGGGTTTTGTTCCACTGTGAGGAACGTAAAGCTATGGACTGTCTTCCCAGTGGAGCTTGTTATGGCAGTTCATTGGTCAGTTTAAGAAAAAGCTGGGTATGGAGTTTTCTACAAACCATGAGAATGTTTACAAAGTTAACTGGTATTGATACATAACAGTAGAGTTGGGAAAGGGTTTGTGTCACTGTGAGAACGGGAAAAGTATGGAACGGTCTTCCGTGGACGTTGGTTTTATGGCAGGTCATGGTCAAGTTTAATAAAAAGTTGGTGAGGTTTCTACAAACATAGGAATGTTACAAGTACTGGGATTGATACATTAAAGTAGAGTTGGGAAAAAGGGTTTGTCACTGTGAGAACGGTAATTTTAAGGAGTAAGCAAGCTATGGAACTGTCTTCCAAGTGGACGTTGTTATGCAGGTTCATTGGTCAGTTTTAAAGACTGGAGAGTTCACAAACAGGAATGTCCAAGTTACTGGGATGATACATAAAGTAGTAGTTGGGAAAGGGGTTGTCAATGGAGACTTAAAGCTATGCGGACTGTCCCTTCCAGTGAGTGTTGTTATTGGCAGGTTATTGGTCAGTTTAATAAAAAGCTGGTGAGTGTTTGCTACAAACAAGGAATGTTACAATTACTGGATTGATTACATAAAGAAGTTGGGAAAGGTTTTGTCACTGTGAGGGACAGTGAAAGTATGGAACTGTCTTCCAGTGGACAGTGTTTATGGCAGGTTCATTGTCAGTTTTAATAAAAAGCTGGATGAGTTTCCTGCAAACAAGAATGTTACAAGTTCGGTAGTTGAACAATAAAGTAGAGTTGGAAACGGGGTTTGTCACTGTGTAGAACAGTAAAGACTATGGAACGGTCCCTTTCAGGTGGACGTGTTTTATGGCAGTTTCATTGGTCAGTTTAAAAAAAGCGGATGGTTTTCTACAAACAAGAGGAATGTTACCAATTACTGGTATTGATACCTAAAGTAAGTGTGGAAATGGGTTTTCACTGTGAAACGGAAAGCTATGGAACGTCTTCCAGTGGACGTGTTATGGAGGTTTCATTGGTCAGTTTAATAAAAGATTGTTAGTTTCTACAAACAAAGGTAAGTTACAAGTACTGGTATTTGAACATAAAGTAAGTTGGGAAAGGGTTTGTCATGGAGAGTAATTAATTATAAAGTCTATGGAGAGCTGTCTTCCAGTGAAGCGTTTTGAGAGGTTCATTGGTCAGTTAATAAAAAGCGGATGGAGAGTTTATACAAACAAGGAATGTTACACGTACTGTGGATTGATACATAAATAGAGTTTGGTAACGGGTTTGTCAACTGTAGACGTTAAAGCTATGGAACGTCTGTCCAGTGGACGTTGTTATGGCAGGTTCATTGGTAAGGTTTAATAAAGCTGGATGAGTTTCTATCTCAAACAAGGGATGTTACAGTTACTGGGATTGATACATAAGTAGCGTTGGGGAAGGGGTTTTGTCACTGTGAGAAGCGTAAAGCTATGGAACTGTCTTCCAGTGAACCGTTGTTATGTGCAGGTCATTTGTCCAGTTTAATAAAAGCTGGATGAGGTTCTGCAAACAAGGAATGTTCAAGTTACTGGTAATGATAAATCATAAGTGCAGTTTTGGTCTGGAGAAGGGTAATATATTGTATGTATAACTAAAGCTATGGGGAACGTCTTCCAGTGATTGTTATGAGGCAGGTTCATTGGGTCAGTTTATAAAAAGCTGGAATAAGTTTCTGACAAACCAGGATTACAAGCTAACGGTATTGGATAATAGTCAGTTTGGGAAGAGGTTGGTCACTGTGAGAACCGTTGTAATAAAGCTATGGAATGGTCTTCCAGTGGACGTTGTATGGCAGGTTCTTGGTCAGTTTATAAAAAGCTGGATGAGTTTCTACAACTACAACAAGGAATGTACAAGTTACCTGGTAGATTGATACATAAAGTAGAGTTGGGAAGGTGTTTGTCCTCTGTGAGAACGGTAAGTAAGCGATGGAACTGTCTTCCAGTGGACTGTGTTATGGCAGGTCATTGGTCAGTTTAGATAAAAAGCTGGAGCGTTCTACAAACAAGGAATGTTACAATTACTGGTTTATTGATACATAAGTAGAGTTGGGAAGGGTTTGTCACTGTGAGAACGGGTTATAAGCTATGGATGTCTCCAGGGGACGTTTTGTATGGCAGGTTCATTGGTAGTTTAATAAAAAAAAAAGCGGATTGAGTTTCATAACAAACAGGAATGTTACAAGTTACTGGATTGATCCATAAAGTAGAAGTTGGTGGATAGGTGTGTCACTTGTGAGAGACAGTAAAGTCTATGGAACGTCCTTCCAGTGGAGTTGTTATGCGCAGCGTTCATTGGCAGTTTAAGAAAAAGCTGGAATGAGTTTCTACAAAAGAGTTACAGTTACTGGCTCGGTACCATAAAGTTAGGTGTTGGGGAAGGGTGTTGTCACTGTGTGAGAACGGTTAAGCTATGGAACTGTCTTCCAGTGACGTTGTTTGCCGGTTCATTGGTCAGTGTTAATAAAAGCTGGATGAGTTTATCGCAAACAAGAGTAAGATGGATGACAAAAGAATGTTAGAAGGTTGTTTTGATAAAATGTAACCACGAGAGACTGAGGAAAGGGGTCCACTGGTGGAACGGTTCTATAAGCTTGCAAACGAGTGTGGCCATTTCCCAGTGACGTTGTTAGGGCAGGTCTCTTGGTCGTTATCATAAAAGCTGGATGAGTTTCACAACAAGGAATGTTACAAGTTAGGGTATTGTACATAAGTAGAGTTGGGACAGGGTTTGTCACTGTGGAGACGTTAAAGCTATGGGACTGTCCCTTCAAGTGGACGTGTTATGGCAGTTCATTGGTCATTTATAAAAAGCTGGAGTGGTTTCTAAACAAACAAGAATGTTACAAGTTACTGTTGGATGTTCAGTAACTAGTGAAGTTGGGAAAGGTTTGTCACTTGTGAGAACGTGTAAAAGTATGGAACTGGGTCTTCCAGGGGACGTTGTTATGGCAGTTCATTGGTCCGTTATACAAAAGCGGTTATGGTTTCTACAAACAAGAGAGTTACAAGTACTGGATTTATATACATAACGTAAGTTGGGAAGGGTTTTTTGTCACGTGAGACGAGTTTAAAGCTATGGAACTGTCTTCCAGTGAGACACGTTGTTATGGCAGGTTCAGTGGCAGTTTAATAAAAAGCTGGATGAGGTTTTTCTTTCTGCAACACGGATTTTACAGGGACAGGGGAATTAGTGAAGAAAAAAAAAGACAAGGGGTTACAGTATATGTTACAGGGTATGTTATTACAGTGTATGTTACAGTGTATGTTAGTACAGTGTATGTTACAGTGTATGCTATTGCAGTATATGTTACAGTGTTTGTTATTACAGTGTATGTTACAGTGTATGTTATTACAGTATATGTTACAGTGTATGTTATGAGTAATGATTTTTTTTTAAATGTTTGGGTGTTTTGATTTAAGGAAGGTTGTAGTGGGTTGGATGGATGGTCGACGTAGATTGATAAAGCCCATAGTATCTATGTAAGAAAAAATTCACAAGTTTCGTCCATTTTAGGGACAAATAGTAATAAGTAGTTTACTGGTAAATGACAGAGAACCGTGGGGATGGTTTGGGGAACCCATATAAACCAAAACTTATTTAAAACTATCTTTCCTTCCTCACGATCCATCTGGCTGTTTTTCCCAAGCTTTCCCATCATTTTCGAGAGTTACGAAATCGACGCCTCTTTCGAGGTTCCATATATTCACAATTCGAGGGTTACCAAATCAGCTTGTACAATTCGAGGTTAACGAAATTAACGCTACTTTCGAGGGTTACGTACAATTCGAGGGTTACAAAATCAGCTTTGTACATTCGAGGGTAAAACGAAATCGAACAAACTTCTGAGGGGTACGAAATCGGTCTTGTTACATTTCGGGTTGTACCGAACGACACTACTTTTCGAGGGTTACCGATATTACAAATTCGAGGGTTAACCGAAATCGAACACTACTTTCGAGGTTACCGAATCGCTTTGTAACATTCGAGGGTTACCGAATGAACACTCTTTCCCGAGAGTTACGATTTACCAAATTCGTAGGGTTTCCTTGATTAACAAATTCGACGGGGTACCGAAATCGAACACTACACTTTCGAGGGTTACCGATATTACAAATTCGAAGGTTACCGAAATCGAACACTACTTCGGGGTTTCCGATAATTAACAATTCGAGGGTTACCGATATTAACAAATTCGAGGTTACCGATTTAACAAATGCGAGGGTTCCGATATACCGCTGTACAATTCGAGGGTTAACCATATAAATGCTAGGACCAACCTGACTTTGTTCGAGGGTTAACATCCGATTCGGGTTACACATATTCAATTCGAGGTTATGTGAAATCATTTCTTGTTCTTGTCTCGAGGGTTAACGAGATCAATCACCCTGTTTTTCGTTTCAAATGGTTTGATATCTCTATTTTTTCGATTTCGAATCGAATTTCAATAAAAAACGAAAACCCGGGTTCCCGTGAAATCGGGAGCTCCGAAATTTCACGTCTGGGACTTTCGAAACCATCATTTGTCCATTCCGAACCCACATTACATCTCCATATTTGTACACTGCAGCCGTCTCCCATTATGTTGCTATACTAGGGAATCAATGTTTGAACGTAAATTAACCCTGCACGCACACTTCCCTAAGATATCCATGGCAAGATTTTTCATACTCGTGTATCGATCTTCACACATTTGATTGCTCCCAGGGTGTTAGATATCCAGAAATATCACCGGGTCAATATATCATCTTGTGAACCGAATAGACCTCAGCTGTCATTTTGGAAATGGAGACCTGTTCGATCACTTCAATTTTATCTGTCCGGTGAATGGTTCGCCAGTTTTGGAAAAGTATCTGCTGTGGCGTAAACTTGGATACTACTCGCTCCCCTGATTGGCCTGGAATTTCATTCGTTGTAACTTGCACATCCTTGTTTGTAGAAACTCTCGCTTTTTATTAACTGCCACTGAACCTGCATAGACACCTGTCCACTGGAAGACAGTTCAATAGCTTTAACGTTTCACGTGAAAAAACCCTTTCCCACATTCTACTTTGATTATCATACCAGTACTGTAACTCCTTGTTTGGTATGAAACTCTCTCTCCTTTTTATACGGACCAATGAACTGCATAACATGTCCCTGGAGACCAGTTCCATACTTTATACCCGTTCTCACAGTGAAAACCCTTTCCCACTCTACTTTATGTATCAATCACCAGTGAACTTGTAACATTCCTGTTTGTACAAACTCATCCGCTTTTTATTAACTGACCAATGAACTGCATAAACAACGTCCACTGGAGACAGTTCCCATACGCTTTACCGTTTTCTCACAGTGACAAACCCTTCCCAACTCTATTTATGTACTCATCCCAGTAGACTTGTAACATTCCTTGTTTGTATAACTCATCCCAGCTTTTATTAACTGACCAAGGACCTGCCTGTAAACACGTCACTGGAAGTACAGTTTCCTAGCTTAATAAAAACCGTTCTACAGTGACAACCTTTCCCAACTCTACTTTATGTTATCAATACCTATAACTTGTATACATTTTTTCCCCTTGTTTGTATAGAACTCATCAACTTTTAACACTGACGCATGAACCTCCATAACAACGTCACTGAAGACAGTCCCATAGCTTTAACCGTTCTCCACACAGTGACAAACCCTTTCCCACACCCTACTTTAATGGTACTATCCAGTAAACTTGTACATTCTTTTTGTAGAAACTCTCCAGACTTTTTTTATTAAACCTGCCAATGAACCTGCCTAAACAAACACGTCCACTTGGAAGGACAGTTCCATAGATTTACGCGGTCCTGCTCAGTGACACACCCTTTACTCCCATACTCTACTTTATGGTGATCAATACAGTAACTGTAACATTCCTGTGTTTGCAGAAAACTCACCAGCTTTTTTTATTTATTAAACTGACCAATGAACTGCCATTAAACAACGTCCACCCTGGAGACATTCCATAGCTTTAAGACCGTTCTTCACAGTGACAAACCCATTGTCCCAACTCTACTTTATGTATCAATAACCAGTAACTTGTAACATTCCTTGTTTGTAGAAACTGCTCCAGCTTTTTATCTAAAACTGACCAATACCTTCATAACAAGTCCCACTAGGAGACAGTTCTCCTTACTTACCGTTCTCAACAAGTTGACAACCCTTTCCCACTCTACTTTATGTATCAATCACCGTAACTTGTACATTCCTTGTTTGTGTAAACTCATCCAGCTTTGATTAAACTGACCAATGGGAAACTGCCATCAACACGTCTACTGGAAACATTCCATAGCTTTATTACAACGTTCTCACAGTGACAAACCCTCTTCCCAACTCTCACTTTTATGTATCAATATCCAGTAACTTGTACACATCCTTGTTTGAGAAACTTATTCCAGCTTTTTATTAAACTGACTCAATGAACCTGCCCTAACAGACGTCCACTGGGAGACGTTCCACCAAGCTTTATATATATACCGCTTCTCCACAGTGACAAACCTTCCCCACTCGACTGTTCTTATCAATACCGTAACTTGTAACGATTCCTTGTTTGCAGAAACCTCAGCCAGCTTTTTATTAAACTGACCAATGACCTGCATAACCCTGTCCACTGCGAAGACAGTTCCATAGCTTTACGTTTCTCAACAATGACATAACCCTTTCCCATCCCCAACTGCTACTTTATGTATCAATCCAGTAACTTGTCACATCCTTGTTTAGTAGAACTCATCAGCTTTTTAATTAAACCTGACCAACTGGAAACCTGCCATAACAACGTCCACTGTCAACAGTCCCATGACTTTACCGTTCTCAGGCAGTGACAAACCCTTGTTCCCCAACTCACTATTTATGTATCAATCCCAGAACTGTGTACATTCCCTTGTTTGTAGAAACCCATCCGCGCTTTTTTTAAACTGCGACCAATGAACCTGCATAAACAACGTCCATGGAAGAAGCCTTCCTAGCTTTATCATAATACTCCCAGTGACAAACCCTTTCCCAACTCTACTTTAATGTCAATACCAGTAACTTGTACTTTCCTTTGTTTGGAGAACTCATCCATCTTTGTATTAAACTAGACCAATGAACCTGCCATAACACGTCCACTGAATACAGTTCCATAGCTTTAAACCGTTCTCCAGTGCAAACCCTTTTCCCACTCTACTTTATGTATCGATACCAGTAACTGTACACGTTCCCTTTGTTTGTCAGAAAACTCTCCGCTTTTATCTAACTGACTCAATGAACCTGCCTACACTGTCACATGGAAGACAGTTCCTAGCATTCCCAGTACTCATAGAAATAGGCTTGAATGTGAGAATCTGTCTGTCATCTGCTATAAGGCTGTGTACACAACCATTTATGACCAATGCATTTTTCACACCCCAACAACGATAAAATCCGACCAATATTTTTGGGTTTTCCGTTGATCGAGCTATGGTTTTTTGGCGGATTAGACCAGATGTACCGAAGGGACCAACCAAAAACCATTGGCGATTGTGCAGGTGCTCCCATGGACTGTCTTCCATGGTCTACTTTTTTGCTACGTACGCCACAGTCCTTATCCTGGCCCCCCCCCCCCCCCCGGCCAGTCTGGAAGTTCCAATGGTTGGTCGGGAAGAAATATTGCAAAGTGTGTACCCAGCTTCAATCTTTACTGTGTATAGCTTTAGCTATAGAGTATACCGAGCTTATAGTCTTTTTCAAACCAATCAGAACATCCCTTTCATTAGCCAAACTGCCGTGGCAATAAAAGTTTATTGGTGATTGCTGCTAATTACCCAACTAAGCAGTAACATAGTAGTGGAGGTTTGAAATAGAGGCAGAAAATCTCTAATTCACGCATTCACCATTTTGAGGAATGCAATACAACAAAAACAACCAACCCACCCATAACCCGGAAACAACATGCGTTGGCCGAGGTGAAATTTTGAGTTTGCCATTACCTTACATGACTGCTTCCAATGTGCATTGCTCTAATACTGATATGGCGAGTTCACATTGACAGGAGAGCTATAACCGTATAATTACGGTAATTTAATTTATAGGGTCCATCCTTTCGATATTTTCTGTGCATTCGGCCTAGGTCAAACCCTGCTAATCCATAGAGTTCACTAACAACACAGGCTTTCCTCGCCTCTCCTCTGAGGAAAGGGTTATGCTTTTTCGTTTTCGCCCCGATATCCCCCCCCCCCTCTCTATTTAATTTCATTAAAAACAGCCACTGAATTTTCTATTAAGTGAAAATGAAATAGGAAGCCATTTAGACTCTGCCCTGCACCAATCACTCAGATTTATTGCTTTTTATTCATCACTCAAGAGCCGAAAAATTAATTTCTCACCCAAGGAACGAAATAAAAATTCAATCCTTGTCATTTCCGAAATGCTGTTTAAATTTGACCATGTGTTAATTACCTTGACAATTAACGAATACAAATCTACTTGACAAATCGGGCTAGTTTTATATATTAATTAGCCGCCTTAATTTATTCATTTGAACAAGACATTTCAGAGGCACCTTATGTGTCTGTTTTTATCGCAATAAATTATTGTTAGCAAATGGGGCGTAATAAAAAATAGTCTTAAATATTTTAAGGATTTGTGTATGGCCACTGGGGCTATATTGACAATTTTCATTCACAGTATAGTTACAGTATAAGCATTATTCAGAACCTTTTCTCAGTATGGTACGTATATGTTAATTACGTAGTTTTAAAGTATAGGTTATTACGTACATGTTAGCACGTATGTTACCGTAATAAGTTATTACAGAACATGTTATTACAGTATGTTTAAGTTGTATTTTATTACAGTACATTTTATCCACGTATGTTCATATAAGTTATTACAGACATGTTATTTCATTATGTTACAGTATATGTTATTACAGTATGTTACAAGTATCGGTTATTACAGTATGTTACAGTGTCGTATTACAGTCATGTTTTATTACATTAAATTACAATATAAGTTTATTACAGAACAGTTATTTCAGTATGTTACAGTATAAATGTTATTACAGATGTTACAGTATATGTTATATACAAGCATAAATTACAGTATAATTTTATTACAGAACATGTTATTCTCAGTATGTTACGTTATGTTATTACGTATGTTTACAGTATATGTTTATTATTACGAAGCATCTTAACGTATAAAAGTTATTACAGAACATGTTATTTCAGTATGTTACAGTCTATGTTTATTACCGTATGTTACAGTAATGTTTATTACAGTCTGTTATAGTATATGTTATTAACAGTAACATGTTATTACAGTAATGTACAGTTACATTTATTACATTATGTTACAGTGATAATGTTATTACAGTACATGTTATCATTACATATTTACAGTATAGTTATTCCCAGAACATGTTATTAGCAGTATGTTACAGTATATGTTATTACCGTACATTGTTATCAACAGTATGTTACAGTATAAGTTATTACACTAACATTTATGCACAAGAGTCGTATATAATTATTAAAGTATGGTACAGTATGACTTTTTATTACAGTACTGTTTATCTCACATTATGTTACATTATCAGTTTTACAGAAAAGTTATTCCAGATGTTTACAGTATATGTTATTACAGTATGTTACCGTATATGTTATTACATTTTACAGTGTATTTTATGACAGTCATTTTATTACATTATAGTTACAGTATAAAGTTATTAACCCTAGAACATGTTACATTTCATTATGTTACAGTATTATGTTATTAAAAGTATGTTACGTATAGTTATTACGTCTATTACTATATTTATTACGTACATGGTTATCACAGTATGTTACGTATAAGTTATTAACAGACATGTTATTTTCAGTATGTACGTATATTTTCTTACAGTATTTTCAGTATATGTTTATTACATACCTGTTGATTACAGTAGGTCCAGTAAATTTTATACAGTATGTTACAATAAATGTTCTTACAGTACATGTTATCACCGTTGTTCAGTCATAGTTATTACAAACATGTTTTACAGTATGTTACAGTAATGTTATCACAGTCTTTACAGTGTGTGTTTATTACAGTATTTCAGTATATGTTTTACAGTACCTGTATCACAGTATGTTACATATATTTTAATTACCAGTATATGTTTATTAAGTGTGTTACAGTAGTGTATTTCTAGTACTGTTATAACGTATATGTTAATTTCCAGCATGTTTTCAGTATACGTGATTACAGACAATGTTATTACAGTCTGTTACAGTATATGTTTATTACAGAACATGTTTTACAGTTGGTTCAGTATGTATTACAGTACCTGTTATCACAGTAGTTACAGTATAGTTATTACAGAACATGTATTTTACCGAGATGTTACAGTATTTTCTTACAGTACATGCTATTACAGTATTGTTAAAAGTATATGTTATTACAATATGTTTCAGCATAAATTTATTACCAGTACTTATACAGTATTTTACCGTATATGTTTTATTGGACCGGACTGCTATTTACGTATGTTTAAAGTCTATGTTATTACAGCATGTTTACAGCATATGTTATTACAGTACGTTCTTCACTCGGTACATGTTATCGCTGTATGGTACAGTATAAGTTATTACAGAACATTTATTACCGTATGTTACAGTTAATATGTTAGTACAGATGTTACAGTATATTTTTTCAGTCTATGTTATTTAAAGTGTGTTACATATAGGTAATTATAGTATATGTTCTAACGTATATTTTTATGTTTATTTACACTATAATGCTGTTATTGCATATGTTACAGTTATTCTGTTATCAGTATTTATTTATAGTTATGTTACAGTTTATATTCTTAAAGTATGTTACAGTACTATGTTATAGAGTATTTAACAGTATTGTTTAATTACATACTGTTAGCCATAATGTTATATAGTAGATTTATTAACATGTATTAGACTTATTATATTACATGTGTATACAGTATATGTTACACATATGAATATTACAGTATTTTTCTCAGTATATTTTCCAATATAATGTTTAGTGCATCATGCTACAGTCATGTAGTTATACTGTATAATTTACAGTGTAGTGTTATTACAGTATATGTTAACAGTGTATGTTCTTACAGTTATGTTACAGTGTCAGTTAGTACAGTATAGGTTCCAACAACGTCTTTTATTACAGTATGTTCAGTGTATTTTTATTAGAGTGTAATGTTATTCAGTGTCTTTATTAACCGTATATGTTACAGTGTCTGATATTCCAGTATCTGTTACAGTGTTTGTGTTATTACAGTATTTTACAGGGTAATTTATTACAGTAATGTTACAGTGGATGTTTATGAAGTGTATGTTTCAAGTTTTTGTTATGACAGTAATATGTTACAGGGTATAGTATAACAGTGTATGGTTACGTGTATGTTATTACGTGTAATGTTACAGTGTATGCATTGCAGTATATGTGACAGTGTGTAGTTATTCATGTATGTTACAGTGTATGTTATTACAGTATATGTTACAGTGTATGTTATCACAGTATATGTTACAATATATGTTGCATGTGTATGTACAAGTACGAAGAGCCACTAGCGCTTGGCATTGCCCACACACGTCTGTTGTACTGAGCGGGTTGAGGCTCTGTGCCCATTGGGATTCCATGGAAACTCTTATTGGGGCTTTACGTTTAGTAACTCTGTAAGTGTGTACTCCTTTCTTCTTTCATTCTTCATAAGTGTTAACCTCTCCCCCTATACATAGGGACTAAACCAACCAGATGGTACCTGCCAACAGGTCTACTACAGGGAGAAAACATGGATCAAACCTTATTTAATCCGACATGGACAGAATCTGTCCTTTCTCTCTTGTGATCTTATTAAATTAGAAAATGATTCTCTGCTCATTTAATTGTATTCCCTCTCTCTCTCTTATCTCCAATTAATTAGTCTTATCGACCATGCAGTATTTTAAAATGACTGCAGTCCGTTTACCGTTAAAATATATGGGGCGGCTCTGGCAGTTTCGGAGAGCAAAGAACTAGATAATGTGCCATTTAACGGCTCCTTTCAAATTGTACCAAGAAATAGGGGATGGTCACTGCCGACAGCTTTACCACCTGTCCATTACGGTAAGCCTGGCATCGTCCGGACATCCGATTGGTTAATGAAAAAATAATGGCCTCCCTATGCCAATCAGTGCCACATTATGTAAATAATAGAATGGATTTCATTGCATTCAGATTCATGTCTGGGGGGTAATCTCGTTATATTTCGCCCACTCACTACTCCCCGAACAAGGGATCAGGGTCATTAATTCCACCTTTCCTTGTATTTATAAAAACCAACCAAAAAAGTTGATTGGTGCCCCAGTCTATCCAATCACCAAGTCCGTCTCACTGAGCAGCTCTAGGTTCACTTTATTTCACTGTTACAGTGTGTGGGAATATTATAGCCACTAAGCACATGGAATTGCAATGTTCTAGAATGGGGTCTCAAGTGATAGAGAGTCAAGGGCATGACACTAAATGTTCAAATATTTGTAAATATAAATGACATTGAGTCCGTCTAGTGTAACCTCACACTAAATGTATTATATTTAAATTCTATTACCATTTACTATTTACACCAAGTAAACTACTGTAAATAGGAGGGGAGGAGAAACATCAGGAGTTCAAAGGAACGGAATTCCCTGATCTTGGGTCTATTGTCCACGATAACTCCCAAGTCCTTCTCTATTGAGTCAACTCCTAAAGCTGCGTAAACACATTTACAATAATAAAGGATCCGACAGAATCGCCCCTTTATCAGTAAAGTGATACCACGTAAACCATCGTTCCCAACTCGAATGTTCACGAACAGGGTCAGGAATGGTCATCACCTTCCGAAAATTTCCCTCGTCCGCAATTGGCCCCCTGTAGTAAAGTATAAGGAGTCAGCCATGGTTGGAGGGAATGTGGGAAATAAATATACTGTATATATGGAGCTAAATATACTTTATATAGGGAGATAAATATACTGTATATATACTTTATATAGGGAGATAAATATACTTTATATATACTTTATATAGGGAGATAAATATACTGTATATATACTTTATATAGGGAGATACATATACTTTATATAGGGAGATAAATATACTTTATATATACTTTATATAGGGAGATACATATACTTTATATAGGGAGATAAATATACTTTATATATACTTTATATTGGAAGTGTCAAGTGTTCTTTGGTCCTGCTGCCTTCAAATTTGAAAAATCTGATTTAAAAAGTGTTAAACTTTAAATGTGACGGACAGAAACGCAGAAAAAACAGATCATAGCGCACACGCAAACAGTTAACACCAGATAGAAAAACATGTTAAAACGCCACTAAACGCACTGGGTTTAGTGTTACATTTTTGTCCATTTCTAGTGTGAACGAGCCCTAAGGATTCTATTCACATAACTTTGGCAGTGTCCTCCAGTATTTTTTTGTTTTGAACTAATTTTTCTGTTGACCTACTGTAACTTTATCATTTAGATCCCGTATTACTATTTGATTCCATTGTCCGACCCTGTGCGTGATGTTAAACTTCCTACTGGTGCGTTGTTAGATTTCTCCAGCAGTATATCACATTGGAAATCATTTGCTTGGAGCATTTAGCCTTAGCAGATGGTCCCATTGAAGATTTTACTGCCCAAACTCCCATTCAAGTTGCTATTTTTGTCCTGTTAACTTCCTGACCTCTTTGAATTTTTACAATAGGCACCAGGCATGAATAACCAAGAACTATCTCATTTGATCGTAGATTAGCCATTGGCTATTGGGAAATAAGTCCACATGGCAGATTACTTGTTTGTTTTTTAAATTTATTTCCTGTTTAGAACTTGGGCTTTTTTGGGCGAAATCTCCGAGAACATCCAGCAAGGGTCTCACCGTATTTTTACGGCCGGCGCATGAAAGGCCACAGGAGTGGAAAACTAGTGAATAATACAGTTTGATTAATCCTTGCAACAAAAAAAAATCAGCCAATCAATTTGCTAACCCTTAGGGTCAGTCGAGCCCATTTTTTTGTGGCAGCCCAGACCCGACTGTTAAACGCAGAATGGATGGATTCCTGCGGAAATAAAAAAAAAAAAAAGATTAACCTTCCTTCCCTATCCAGACACAGTGATTTTAATTAGAATTATAACAGCGAACTCCCAGCACGACTGACCCCGATCATATTCAGGTACAGACAATGCGGGCGAAGCAGAACCAATATTTGATATATTATGTGCATCTAAGCAAACATAATTCAGCGCATTGTGCAGGCCATTTAATTAAATGTCTGTTAAGTGATCCATTCTGGGCAACAAATCCCCGTAACAGGAGGTGAAATTACCCTTATTGAAGACACATTATTTTAATTAGCCCAAAGTAATTCATTCTGGAAGGATCACTTATTTACTCGCTGGCGGTCTTGCTTCTTAGATTAAAAGAACAATGTGTTTGGTACGAGTTTGGAATTGTGTTTATTTATCGTTTTTGGAAAGGGAAATGCTAAACCACAGGACAGTGCCCAGACAGACTGGCCAGACTGGATTCTATTTATTTATAAGGCTTAAAGGATAACTATCGTGTGTATAAAGTTTTTTTTAAAAAACAGTTAAAATAAAAAGTACTTGGAACAGGGATATACGACTGGTAATTCCTACCTTCTGATATTGTTTCTAGGAGGATTACCAACCCAAAGAAAAATGGATTCTGCCAGTCTTCCTCCTGGCTTCAGCACTATCTTTAATACAGGAATAGTCCAGGACTAACCTGGCAAATGAAAACTGTACGTGCTGTAGCTCCTTAACGAAATTATATTGTGAGGTAGGGATAATCAATCCGACCTCCCTGCCCCAGGTACTTTCCATTTTTATAAAGTTACATTTTAGAGTATAGTTATCCTTTAAGGATATTACACACATGTATTGTACCCCTTGTCCTCACCTCTGGGTTCTTCTTGGCTACTCAGCTTTACTGTGACTTTGTCCATGGGCGTGGTTTTGCCAATGGCCATGGCTTCGATAAGGTTTTTGTTGATCAAAATAACTTCTTTTATAGCCTGTGCTATATATGTTGGTTCAACTGTTACAATACATTAGAATTTAGAAATGCCATACTTAGTACTTAGTAGTACTACTCTGTAGTATAAAGGAATTAAGACAAAAGATTTGTAAGCCAGCCACCAGGTCAAGCCTAACTAGCTAACTAGCATAACTAGACTTACCTAGCCTTACAAACTAAAGCTAACCTAATCATAAAAAATGTTGAAGTGGAGTTGAAGCAACTTCAAGCTACCGTGTATTGGAGTCATGTGGGCGCTGCTTACATTTCTTGTGCACGTTTGCTGGTTAAGGGAAATTTTTTCACCACTGCCTGTCTGCCACCTTTCTTCTTCAGTGCAGTGGTGCTGCCTTTCTTCTTTAGTGCAGAGGTGCCGCCTGAGACAAATGTCTCACTCTGCCTAATGGTAGATGTAGCCCTGGCTCCCTTGATCCATCAGAGACAAAGCCAATGAGAAAATGCAATCTTCAAGACTTCCCATGGGCCCAAATGTTACTCCTGGAAGAGGGAGAAGAGCAGAGAAGGAAATTTTAGGTAAGTACTTAACCTCTTGGTGTGAGAAGGACTTACAGGGAGATGTAATAAATTTTCTTATCGTGAAAAATGGTGCTAATTTTTCCCCAACCAATCAAATGGTAAATATTTATAGATATAATAGAAGTTAGATTTCAAATTTACCATTTGAAATCTAACTTCTGATTGGTTAGGGCAAAGTTAGCACAATTTTTAACGATAAGAACTTTTATTACATAAAAGGTTTATGTATCTATGTCTGTGGTTTAGTTCCTCAACCCGGGTATAGTCCATGAAAAAAAAAAATAGGATCATGGGGAGTTAAAAGTATATTTGCCCTTTAATGTTTCATTCATATCCCGTTTTGTAGCCATTTTATTCTGTTAGTTGATGCACCATAACCACCTAATAAAAGTGGCTCCTTAATACAGAAATAATCTGCTATAAGGGTCTGATTCCAGCAACCAAATAAATGTTAACTTTCTATTTGATAATTGCTGCTGCTTAAATGGTGAATATGGAAAATAACTATTCATCACCTTTCAAACAAGACTAGGATGATGTCTCTAGCTTCTCTGGATCTTAAGTTATAGGCTTGTAAAGTTACAATATCCTGACTGCCCTGTCTTTGTGTCTCTGTGACAGGCATGTGTTATAAGCTGTCATAAACTCCACCCCCAAAAATCAATCTTTTCTGATGCTAGTTACAGACCTGTAACCATTCTCTGTCTATTCCTCTACCTATGGGCACCTCATTGAGAGAAAAAAAAATTCAGGCTTGTGGCTATCTGAAAAATGATTTAGAGGTTCAGGGTGGGGCTTATGATGCAGCTGATGATGCTCTGTACCAGCAATGGGCATACTCCAACCTTAAACTTGGAGGCAGACCCCAAGCACTGGTGATGTACACTTCTGTACCTTTGGACAGCCTGCAGCTAGAGGCATGATACTGGAGTCATTTTAACTGTAGGTGTGTGCCCTTAATAAAGGCCACTTGTATGGAGACCAAAGTTCCCCTTTAATAGCACAGGCAAAATTCAATCAGTTATTGTGGAAAGTAGGGATAGACCAACGTTTGTATGTTCACAGTTTGTCAACTTAAATTACTATATAAACTTTATTATTGTGAACTCTTCACTGACTCCAGTGGTAGGTTTACCATGTCAGGTGGTGATGGCGGGTGTCACTCACACAACTTCATTCATTTGGGACCATAGGAAATGTTACACTAAATATTTTAGGGCCTAGGGGATGGCTACTGACTTTGGTGTGAGTTTGGTCACATTAGGCCCTGCCCCGAAGAGCTTACAATCTAAGCACATTTATTTGACATATACAACCTATCAGTATTTTTATGATTTTAGGGGGAAACGGAGTGCTCGGAGGAAACCCACACACGCACAGGGAGATCATACAAACTTCGTGCAGATATGTCGAAGGGTGGATTCGAACTCTGGACTTCAGCGGTGCAAGGGATCAGTTGGTACTGTATGCTGAGGGAAGATGTTGGAAGACTGAGGGAACATGGGAAGGTGCTGGTACTGTATGCTGAGGGCAGGTGTTGGAAGACTGAGGGAACATGGGAAGATGTTGGAGGACTGGGGGAACATGGGATGGTGGTGGTACTGTAGGCTGAGGAAAGATGTTGGAAGACTGAGGGAACATGGGAAGATGTTGGAGGACTGGGGGAACATGGGATGGTGGTGGTACTGTAGGCTGAGGGAAGATGTTGGAAGACTGAGGGAACATGGGAAGATGTTGGGAGGGAGGCTGGGGGAACATGGGGAATGGTGGTGTGTACTGTAGGTGAGAAGGAGATGTGGAGACTGAGGGAACATGGGAGATGTTGGAGGACTGGGGAACATGGGATGGTGGTGGTAGGGTCTGTAGGTGCGAGGAAGATGTTGGAAGACTGAGGGAACATGGGAAGATGTTGGAGACTGGGGGGAACATGGGATGGTGTGGTACTGTAGGCTGAGGGAGATGTGGGAAGACTGAGGGAACATGGGAAGTATGTTGGAGGACTGGGGGAACATGGGATGGTGGCTGGTACTGTATGTGGATGCTGAGGGCAGGTGTTGAAGACTGAGGGAACATGGGAAGATGTTGGAGGACTGGGGGAATCTATGGGTGGTGTGTACTGGTAGGCTGAGGAAAGATGTTGGAAGAAGACTGTGAGGAACATGGGGAAGATGTTGGAGGACTGGGGGCACATGGGATGGTGGTGGTAATGTACGGGGCTGAGTGGAAGATGTTGGAGACTGGGGAACATGGGAAGATTTTGGAGGAGCTGGGGGCAATGGAAGGTGTGGTAGTAGGCGAGCGCAGGTGTTGAAGACTGAGGGAACATGGGAAGATGTTGGAGGACTGGGGAAACAGGATGTGGTGGTGTTGTACTGTAGGCGTGAGGGAGATGTGGAAGACTGAGGGAACTGGGAAGATGTTGGAGGACATGAGGGAACATGGGAAGATGTTGGAAGACTGAGGGACGGGCATGGGAAGATGTGGAGACTGGGGGAACATGGGAAGGTGTTGGTACTATAGGCTGAGCGCAGGTGTTGGAAGACTGAGGGAACATGGGAAGAAGTTGGAAGACTGAGGGAACATGGGAAGATGTTGGAGGACTGGGGGAACATGGGAAGGTGTTGGTACTGTAGGCTGAGCGCAGGTGTTGGAAAGACTGAGGGAACATGGGAAGAAGTTGGAAGACTGAGGGAACATGGGAAGATGTTGGAGGACTGGGGGAACATGGGAAGGTGTTGGTACTGTAGGCGAGCGTCAGGTGTTGGAAGGCTGAGGGAACTATGGGAAGGTGTTGGGAGGGGTTTAGGGAAGATTTTTACTTCTTTAAACTAAAGCATTTCATCAGGATAAATGATGGAAACAGAGACCTCGTACATAGAACATAACGTTCCAGTGGAAGTTTGTAGATTCGGTGTTATTCATCTTATGGTTACCCGGCTAGATATGAAGTCGATTTGATAGACGGACAGACAGATGGACAATTAGATAAAAAAGGAACGGAGAGTAGAGTAGATGTGGTGGCTGTGGAAATGTCTGTACAATTAAGCAGGTTGGGCGAGTTTCTTCCCATAAGAAACAGCCCACTAAATAATTTAAATTTAATTATTACCGGGAGTCTGTACACAGAAATCAGTTTACTTTGGTGATTGAATAAAAATGAAATCACTTATACACGCTAATTATATGCATAGATAGCACGAGGTTTGCCTACTGAGACATCTATAGTCTGCTAGCCATGCAATCAGCGAGGAATGGATACACTAATAATCAGTCACCCTTATATTTCATTCACAGTCAAGCTCTGCTGGCTTAAACGCGGGGGTGTGAAACATCAGAGATGATAAATCAGCAGTGATGTCAGGTCCGCCGTGTGAAAAGGTTATATTGGTGATGGCATGGGGGGTGCTATATCAGGTAAATTAGATGGTAATATTATCCACAAGCACACAAATAATTGTGGGCTCCTCTTTAAAATGGGAACTGATAGCTATATCGTCTCAGTTTTAAGATATAAGAATAGAGAATGGAACGAGGGAATCCTGATTGAAGTTGGAAGGGGCTTTTAAGTTTATTCAGAAGCAATTTAGTGTAAAAAAATACTTATTTTGTAACTCAACACTTCCCTCCTTTATAGCTACCTGGGAAGACTTCACTAGTACCTGAGTTCGGGTCGAACTTTATGAGTTTGTACAAACTCGCGAACGATCGAACTAGTTGTTTTTTTTCGGACTCGGCTGACTATTTTTGCTAATTATAAAAAAAATTTCGAATCAGTAACCATCGGATATTACACGTTCAATTTTGGTAACCCTCGAATGTAGCCTTCGGTAACCATCGAATGTAATGTTCAATTCAGTAACCCTGTTAATGTATAGTTGGTACTCGCGAATTAGCCATAACCATATAAGTAGCTGCGCAATACCGAAAATTGCCTGATAGGTGGGGAAAGTTTCAGGCTCATTACCCAGAGCCGCTATCGCTACTCTGGGTAAATGCTGCTTTTCGTAATTCAATATCGCGTTTGCGAATGGGGTAAATCCCGGTAAGGGGCTTTTGCTGGCGTTAAATCCAGCGCTAAAACTAGCGAAGTGCGATATTGAACTGCGAGCCTCGATGTGGCGGGTGATTTTTGCGTAACCCGCGCTGATATGACGTTAAAGTCGTGCTAACCGGTTAACGCGACTTTAACTCCGCATATATTTGCCCAGTGAGTTGGGTAAATCGGGCCGCCTAGTGTTTACTCAATTTTGTGATATCTACATGTTGCGGTGCCACGGCCATTTACAGTAAGTTGCCATTGCTATTCTTCTGTATTTAATGGATTCGTTGCCGAACTTCCTAACGCTTTACTGAAGTCAGCCATCTCTATTCACTAGTGGAATCAAGGATAAACCTTTTATTGGCACAATTCCCGAGCAGGGAACGGTAAAGGTGGCCATTGTGTAGGGGGACCAATAAAATAATATTCAGGCTTTAAATATTATTATCAGTTGAATCATCTGGTTGGATGAGGATAATACAGCAGAATCTGCAGCATTAGTACTATTACCCTATGGACTACTCTGCTATATCTGTGAACAATAGTCATTGCTGAGATGGCCGAACTTTCGAACTATAGAAAGTTCGAAAAACGGACCCATTAAAGTCAATGGGAGTCAAATATTTGAAAAGTTCTAATGATCCAATTAAATATCAATGGTAACTAATGTAAATGGCTGTGGGATCTGGGAAATGGTCTGGGGAACATGGTTCCAATATCCAGGACTTTCCTCACTCGCGCTATTTTTAGTTCGTTCGTGGCCTAGATACTCATGAACATTTACTCGCCAGATTCGATGGGCTCAGCGTATAGGTTTTAATGGACACTACTCTATCGCGGATTTGATCTCGCGTTCCGCTCGTGACTATCAACCATGGACATTTTACTGCACAGATTCGGATGCTCGCGTTATAGGTTTTAATGGACACTTTACTCGCGGTGATCTTGATGCTCGTCTTCGCGCTATAAACATGGATATTTTCTTGCGGATTCGATTCCTTTTTTATCTAATTGTCCATCGCCTGTCCGTCTATCAAATCGACCTTCATATCTAGCGGGTTAACCATAAGATGAATAACAACACCGAATCTACAAACTTCCACTGGAACGTTATGTTCTATGTACGAGGTCCCTGTTTCCATCCTATCCTATGAAATGCTTTAGTTTAAAAGAGTAACATCTTCCCTCAACCTCCCAACACCTTCCCATGTTCCTCAGCCTTCCAACACCTGCGCTCAGCCTACAGTACCAACACCTTCCCATGTTCCCCCAGTCCTCCAACATCTTCCCATGTTCCCTCAGTCTTCCAACTTCTTCCCATGTTCCCTCAGTCTTCCAACACCTGCGCTCAGCCTACAGTACCAACACCTTCCATGTTCCCCCAGTCCTCCAACTCTTCCCATTTTCCCTCAGTCTTCCAACTTCTTCCTTTCCCTCAGTCTCCAACACCTGCGCTCAGCCTATAGTACCCAACACCTCCCATGTTCCCCCCCCATCTCCCATGTTCCCAGCCCTCAGTCTTCCAACATCTTCCCATTTCCCCTGTTCCCTCAGTCCTCCAACATCTTCCCATGTTCCCTCAGTCTTCCCACACATCCTCCGCCTACAGTACCACCACCACCATCCCATGTTTCCCCAGTCCCCAACATCTTCCCATGTTCCCTCAGTCTTCAACACCTGCGCTCAGCCTACGTACCAACACCTTCCCATGTTCCCCCAGTCCTCCAACATCTTCCCATGTTCCCTCAGTCTTCACATCTTCCCTCAGCTACATTACCACCACCATCCCATGTCCCCCAGTCCTCCAACATCTTCCCCATGTTCCCTCAGTCTTTTCCACCATCTTTCCTCACCTACAGTACCACCACCACCATGTTCCCCCAGTCCTCCACCATCTTCCCATGTTCCCTCAGTCTTCCAACACCTGCCCTCGCATACAGTACACCCCATCCCATGTTCCCCAGTCCTCCAACAATCTTCCCATGTTCCCTCAGTCTTCCAACATCTTCCCTCAGCCTACAGTACCACCACCATCCCATGTTCCCCCCAGTCCCGCCAACATCTTCCCATGTCCCTCAGTCTTCCAACATCTTCCTCCACCTACAGTAACCACCACCATCCCATGTTCCCCAGTCCTCCAACATCTTCCCATGTTCCCGCATCTTCCAACATCTTTCTCACCTACAGTAACACCACCATCCCATGTTCCCCAGTCCTCCAACATCTTCCATGTTCCCTCAGTCTTCCAACATTTCCCTCCAAGCTTACCACCACCATCCCTTTCCCCTCCCCCATTCCTCCAACATCTTCCCATGTTCCCTCAGTCTTCCAACATCTTTCCTCAGTCCTACAGTACCACCACCATCCCATGTTCCCCCAGTCCTCCAACATCTTCCCATGTTCCCTCAGTCTTCCAACACCTGCCCTCATGCATACCAGTACACACCTTCCCATGTTCCCTCAGTCTTCCAACTCTTCCCTTTCCCTCAGCATACTCCAGTACCCACTGTATCCCTTGCACGCTGAGTCCAGAGTTCGAATCCACCCTTCGACATATCTGCACGAAGTTTGTATGATCTCCCTGTGCGTGTTGGGTTCCTCCGAGCACTCCTTTCCCCCTAAAATCTAAAATAGATAGGTTGTATATGTCAAATAATGTGCTTAGATTGTAAGCTCTTCGGGGCAGGGCCTAATGTGCCAAACTCACGCACCCAAGTCCAGTAGCCATCCCCTAGGCCCTAAAATATTAGTGTAACATTTCCTGATGCCCAAATGAATGAAGTTGTGTGAGTTGACACCCGCCATCACCACCTGACACAATTAAACCTGGACGACTGGAGTCAGTGAAGGACGTTCACAATAATAAAGTTTATAGTAGTAATTTTAAGTGACAAGCTGTGAACCATACAAACGGTTGGGTCTTCCCTCCCGACTTTCCACAATAACTGATTGAATTTTGCGCTGTGCTATTAAAGGGGAACTTTGGTCTCATACAGTGGCCTTTATTAAGGTGCACACACCTACATTAAAAAATGACTCGCAGTATCATGCCTCTAGCTGCAGGCTTCCAAAGGTACAGAAGTGTACCATCACCAGGCTTTGGGGTCTGCCTCCAAGTTGTAAGGTTTGAGTATGCCCTCCTTGCTGGTACGAGCACATCAGCTGCATCATAAGGCCCCACCCCTGAACCTCTAAATCATGTTTCAGATAGCCACATGCTGAATTTTTGTTTCTCTCAGATGAGGTGCCCATAGGTAGAGAATAGACAGCGAATGGTTACAGGCTGTAACTAGCATCAGAGAAAGATTGATTTTTGGGGGTGGAGTTTTATGACAGCTTATAACCACATCCTGTCACAGAGACACAAAAGACAGGGCAGTCAGATATTGTAACTTTAAACAAGCCTATAACTTAAGATCCAGAGAAGCTAGAGACAGCATCCTAGTCTGTGTTTGAACAGGTGGATGAATATTTATTGTCCATTCAATTCACCATTACCAGCAGCAATTTAATCAAACTTAAGAAGTTAACATTTATTTGGTTGGCGGAACAGACTTTAATCAGAACTTATTACTTTGTGTTTTTTTTTGTATTAAGGCGCCCTTTTATTAGGTGGTATGGTGCAATCAACTAACAGAATAAAATGGCTAAACAACGGGATATGAATGAACTTAGTAAAGGGCACTATACTTTAAACTCTCCCATGATCCTTTTTTTTTTTTTCTTCTGACTATCTCCTGGTGGAGGAACTAAACCACAGGACAATAGATATCATAAACTTTTATGTCAATAAAGTTTTCTTATCTTTAAAATTGTGCTAACTTTGGCCTAACCAATCAGAAGTTAGATTTTCAATGGTAATATTTGAATCTAACTTCTATTACTATCTTAAATATTTACCATTTGATTGTTGGGAAAAATTACACCATTTTTCACGATAAGAAATTTATTACCATCTCCCTGTAAGTCCTTCTCACCTCTCACCCAATGTAAGTACTTACCTCAAATTTCTTCTCTTGCTCTTTTCTCCCTCTTCAGGGAGTAACATTTGGGCCCAGGGAGATTTGAAGATTGCAATTCTCATTGCTTTGGTCTCTGATGGATCAAGGGAGTCCAGGGCTACATCTACCATTAGCACGTGATGACATTTGTCTCAGGGCTGCACCTCTGCACTAAAAGAGAAAGCAGCACCACTGCACTGAAGAAGAAAGGTTGCAGACCGGCAGTGGTGAAAAAATTTCCCTTAACACCACAAACGTGCCAACAAGAATGTAGCATGCGCCCACATGACTCCAATACAACGGTAGCGTGAAGTTGCTTCCTACTCACTTCAACATTTTTTTATGATTAGGTTAGCTTAGTTTTGTAAAGCTAGTTAAGTCTAGTTATGCTAGTTAGTTGAGTTAGGCTTGACCTGTTGGCTGGCTTACAAATCTTTGTCTTAATTCCCTTATACTACGAGGTAGTACTACTAAGTACTTAAGTATTGCAATTCTACAATTCTAATGTATTGTAACAGTTGAAACCACATCATTACACAGCTAAAAGACGTTATTTGATGCAACAAAAAACCTTACTCGAACCCTGGCCATGGCAAAACCTACGCCCATGGACAAAGTCACAGTAAGCTGAGTAATCCAAGAAGAAACCAGAGTGGAGGACAGGAGGTACAATACATGTGTGTCATATCCTTAAAGATAACTATACCTAAATGTAACTTTATAAAATGGAAAGTACCTGGGGCAGGAGGTCGGTTGATTATCCCTACCTCACATAATATTTCGTTAAGTGATCTACAGCACTACAGTTTTCATTATTGCCATGTTAGTCCTGACTATTCCCGTAATTAAAGTAGTGCTGAAGCCAGGAGAAGACTGGCAGAATCCATTTTTTCTTTGGGGTGTGGTATATCCTCCTAGAAACAATATCAGAAGGTAGAATTTACCAGTCGTATCTCCTGTTCCAGTACTTTTCTTTTAACTGTTTTTTAAAAAAACTTTATACACACGATAGTTTAATCCCTTTAAGCGCTTATAATAAACTAGAATCCAGTCTGGCCTTGAAGTCTGGGCACTTGTCCTGTGGTTTGTAGCATTTCCCTTTCCAAAACGATAATAAACACAAGTTCCAACTCGTACCAAACCCATTGTCTTTTATCTAAGAAGGCAAGACCGCCAGCGAGTAAATACGTATCCTTCCAGATGAATTACTTTGGGCTAATTAAAATACTTGTCTTCAATAAGGTGTAATTTACCCTCCTGTTACGGGGATTTGTTGCCCAGAATGGATCACTTAACACGACATTTAATTAAATGGCACTGCACAATCGCTGAATTTGTTTGCTTAGATGCACATAATATCAAATGGTTCTGCTACGCCGCTCATTGTCTGTACCATGAATATATCGGGGGTCAGTCGTGCTGGGAGTTCGCGTTATAATTTCTAATTAAAATCCTGTGTCTGCGATAGGTAAGGAAGTTAATCTTTTTTTTTTTTTTATTTCCGCAGGAATCCATCCATTCTGCGTTTAACATCGGGTCTGGGCTGCCACAAAAAAATGGCTCGACGTCCCTAATGGGTTAGGCAAATTGATTGGCTGATTTTTTTTTTTTTTGCAAGGATTAATCAAACCTGTATTATTCACTAGTTTTCCTCCACTCGTGGCCTTTTATGCGCCGGCCGTAAAAATACGGTGAGACCCTTGTGGATGTTCCTCGGAATTTCCCCACAAAAGCCCAAGTTCTAAACAGCGAAATAAATAAAAACACAAGTAATCTCCATGTGGAACTTATTTCCCAATAGCCAATGGCTAATCTACATCAAATTGAGGAAAGTTCTTGTGTTATTCATGCCTGGTGCCTATTGTAAAAATTCAAGAGGTCAGGAGTTAACAGGACAAAAAAGCACTTGAATGGGAGTTTGGCCAGTAAAATCTTCAATGTGGAGACCTCTGCTAGGGCTAAATGGCTCCAACAAATGATTTCCAATGTGATATACTGCTGGAGAAATCTAACCCGCACCATAAGGAAGTGTTAACATCACGCACAGGTCGGACATGGAATCAATAGTAATACGGGATCTAATGATAAATGTTCGTAGGTCAACAGAAAAATTAGTTCAAAACACAAAATACTGGAGGACCTGCCAAGTCTTTATGTGAATAAATCCTTAGGGCTCGTTCACACTAGGAATGGATAGAAATGTTACACTGAAACCCCGTGCGTTTAGTGGCGTTTTAACATTTTTTCTATCTGGTGTTAACTGTTTTGTGCGTGTGCTTGACCCTGTTTTTTTCTGCGTTTCTGTCCTCACATTTAAAGTTATAACACTTTTTTAATCATTATTTTTCAATTATTGAAGCAGCGACCAAGAACACTGACCTTCCAATATAAAGTATATATCCAGTACTATTTATCTTCCATATATAGAAGTAATATATACTATATTTCTCCAGTATTAAAGTAATATTTATCTCCCTATATAAAGTATATACTAAAGTATATTTGAGCCCTATATAAAGTATTATAATCTCGCCTATATAAAGTACTTTATTCCATATCTTTCTCCCTATATAAGTATATTTATCTCCATATATAAAGTATATATACAGTAATTTTACTCCCTATATAGTATATATAAGTACATTTATCTCCCTATATACAACGTAATATATACAGTATATTTATCCCCCTATATAAGGTATATATATCTCCCTATTAAGTATATTATCTCCCTAAGAAGTATATTTAGATCTCTCCTATCTAAAGTATATTTATCTCCCTATATAAAGTGAATATTATCAGTATATTATACTCCTCCCTATCAAAAAAGTATATATACATATATTTAGCCCTCCTGTTAAAGTTCTCATAAAGTATATTTATCTCCCTATATAAAGTATATATACAGTATATTTATCTCCCTTAAAGTATATATGAAGTATATTTATCTCCCTATATAAAGTATATGTTATCTCCCTATAAAGTATATATAACAGTATAGTTTACTCCTTATAAAGTATATAGTAACGTATATTTATCTCTCTCCTATATAAAGTAATATTACAGTATTTATCTCCATTAAAGTATTATGAAGTATATTTATCTCCCTATATAAAGTATATTTACTCCCTATATAAAGTATCTATACAGTATACTTATCTCCCTATAGAAAGTATAATATAAGTAATTACCTCCCTAATAAAGTATAATACTATTACTCCTCTATATGAGAATAGTATTTATCTCCCTATATAATAATATAGACGTTATTTAATCATCCCCTAGTATACAGTAATATATACAAGTTATCTTTATCTCCTATATAAAGTATAAACAGTAATATTTTACTCTTAGTCTACCAGTATATTTATCCTATATAGTTATATCTACATATATTTATCTCCCTATATAAAGTATATATAATCATAAAATAATATTCAATAATTCTCCCTATATTAAGTATATATAGACAGTATAATTTATCTCCCTCTATATAAGTATATATACAGTAATATTTACTCTCTCTTATAATATAATCCGTATCTATGTATATATACAGTTATTTATCTCCCTATATAAGTATATTCATAAGTATATTTATCTCCCTATATAAGTATATATAACAGTATTTTATCTCCCTATATAAAGTTATATTAATAATATCTTCCCTATATAAAGTATATATCAGTATCATTTATCCTCCCCTATATAAAGTATATCTAAAGTAAATCCCTAATGTATATACATTATTATCTCCCTATATAAGTTATTATGAAGTATATTTATCTCCCTATAAAGTCTATATTACGTATATTTATCTCCCTATATAAAGTATGAATATACATATGGTCAATATATATATGAACTCCTAGATAAATATATATAGCATTATTTTATCTCCCATATAAAGTATATATAAGTAATATGTATCCCCTATATAAGTATAGTATCTCCTAGTATATTGACCATAATATTATAGGTACAGTATATTTATCCCCTATATAAAGTAGTATTATCTCCCTATATAAAGTATATAATAATTACACCCTAATTAGTCTATATCTATGTTGCCTAATTATTATCCCTATATACAGTAATATTTGATCTCCAGTAATATACAGTATATTTATCTCCCTATAATAAAGTATATATCCATAACCCCTCCTAAAAGTAGATATATTTTATCTCCCTATATAAAGTAATATAATTATTTCTCCCTATATACAGGTATATCGTATATTATCTCCCTATATACATATATTTATACAGTCTATTAATTATACTATATAAGTCCCATAAAGTATAAACAGTAATATTTATCTCCCTATATAAATAATATATACAGTATATTTATCTCCCTGATATAAAGTATATATACATGTATATTTAGCTCCCTATTATAAAGTATATATAATATAGTTATCTCCCTATATAAAGTGATCATACGTTATCTCCTATATCCTCCTATATAAGTATATTAATCTCCTATACAGTATATTTATCTCCCTATTAAAGTATATATACAGTATATTATCTCCCTATATAAGTATATATGAAGTATAGTTTATCTCCCTATATAAAGTGATATGTATCTCCCTATAAAAAGATTTACTCTATATAAGTATATTATCTCCCTATTACCGCTACCAGTTATTTCATTCCCTATAAAGTATATATAAAGTATATTTATCTCCCTATATAAAGTATATATGTATTTATCTCCTATCAAGTGATTATTAATAAATATATTATCATCTCAATTAGTATATTTATCATCCCTATACTAAAGTATATATAAAGTATATTTTATCTCCCTATAATAGTATATAAATATGATTTATCTCCCTATATAAGTATATATGTATTTTTCCTCCCTATATAAAGTATTTAATACTCTATATAAGTATATATATTTATCTCCCTATGATCAATTATATATATATTTTCGTCCCTATATAAAGTTTTAATATCCCTATATAATAATATTAAGTATATATCTCCCTATATAAAGTATATATACAGTATATTTATCTCCCTATATAAAGTATATATTCACGTAATTTTATCTCCCTATATAAAGTATATTGTATCTCCCGTATATCAAAGTATTATACAGTATATTTATCTCCCTATATAAAGTATATATACAGTATATTTATCTTATTAGTATCGCCCTATATAAAGTATATATACAGTATATTTATCGTCCCTATATAAAGTAGATAAAAGTTATATCTCCCTATATAAAGTATAACTACCTAAGTAAAGTCTATATACGGATTTCTCCCTATATAGAGTTATATTATTCCTAAAAGTTGTATATATATACTCCTATATAAGATATATTAATATATTCTCCCTATATAAAGTATATAGTATCCTAAGCCCTATATAAAGTATATATAAACAGTTATTTATCTCCCTATACATCTAACCTAATAGTATATATAAAGTATATTTATCTCCCTATATAAGTATATGTTCTCCCTATATAAAGTATATATAAGTATAATTTATCTCCTATATAAAGTATATATAAAGTATTTTATCTCCCTATATAAAGTATATAAGTTATTATCTCCCTATTAAAGTATATATCACAGTATATTATCTCCCTATATAAATTCGATATACAGTATATTTATCTCCCTATATAAAGTATATTTTCCTCAGACAGTAATATTAAGTATTTCTAATCTCCTATATAAGATAGTATATTATCTCCCTATTAATAAAGGTATATATAACATGTACATTTATCTCCTATAAAGGATATATACAGTATATTACTCCCTATAATCAAGTATCTATTTGATCCTCCCTATTATACAATATAAGTATTTATCTCCCTATATAAAGTATATTTTCTCCCCTATATAAATCGAATATATACAGTATATTTATCCTCCCTATATACAATTATATATGAAAGTATATTTATCTCCCTATATAAAGTATTCTGTATCTCCCTATATAAAGTATATTAAATACTACCCTATATAAGTATCATATGTATTTACTCCCTATATAAAGTATATACATGTAATTCCTCCCTATAATAAGCGTATATAAAGTATATTTATCTCCTATATAAGTATATATACATCCTATTATAATCCCCTATATAAATAATCAAGTTATTTATTCCCATATAAATAATTAAGTATATTTATCTCCCTATAAAGTATATTTATCTTATTAGTATATAAATTCTATTATCTCCCTATAATAGAAGTATATTATAACGTTTTATCTAAGTATATTTATCTCCCCTATTAAAGTATATACTCCCTATATTAATCTATTAACAGTATATTTATCTCCCTATATAAAGTAATATACAGTAATATTTATCTCCGTAGTAATAAATTATATATACAGTAAATATTTATCTCCCTATATAAAGTATATTATTCCCTATATAAGGAGTATATATAACAGTATATTTATCTCCCGATAGAAAGTATATATAAAGTATATTTATCTCCCTATATAAATGTCTATTTAATCATCTCCTATATAAAGTAATATATACAGTATCTTTATCTCCCTATAATAAAGTATATATAAGTATATTTCTCCTATAGATATAGATAGTAATTATCTCCCTATATAAAGTCATATATACGATAATTTATCTCCCTATATAAAGTATATTTATCTCCCTATATAAGTATAAGTAAAGTATATTTATCTCCCTATATAAAGTATATATCAAGTATATTTATTCCCATCATAACAGTAATATTCTCCTTATGTATATATCTCCCGTCTAAAGTCTATATAAGTATCTAGGGTTTATATCTCCCTATATAAAGTTATATAAAGTATATTTATCTCCGCTATATAAAGTAAAACAATATTATCTCCCTATATAAAGTATATATCAGTAATATATTTATCTCCTATATAAATGTATATATACAGTATATTTATCTCCCTAATATAAAGTATATATAGTAATATTATCTCCCTATAAAGTATTCTAATCATATTTATCTCCCTATATAAAGTATGATATACGAGTAATTTATCTCCCTATAAACGTATATATCATCTTTTGATCTCCCTATATAATCATTTTTCCAAAGTTATATACGTATATTTATCTCACCTATATACTAAATGAAATATCTTAAAGCTGATATAAGTATATGTCTCCTCTAATAAAGATATAAGTATCTTACTGAGTCCCTATATAAGAGTATATATCACGTATATTTAATCTCCTATATAAAGTATATCTAAAGTACCTATTTAAATCTCATATAGGTATTTTATCTCCCTATTAAAGTATATTGTATATATCTCCCTATATAATATATATAAGTATATTATTCTCCTATAAAGTATTTTATCTCCTATATAAAGTATATATACAGTATATTTTTCTCCCTATATAAAGTAATATTATCTCCTATATAAATTCTATATAAAGTATATTTATCTCCCTATATAAAGTATATTTATCTCCCTAATACATCAGTATCTCTTATATAAAGTATATTTCTCCTATATACGTATATTACCATATAAAGTATATATAAGTAATTATCTCCCTATATAAAGTATATATAGTATATTCTTTATCTCCTATATAGTTATATACAGTATATTTATCTCTATTAGATAATCTATACAGTATATTTATCTCCCTATAAAAGGTAATCATACATATAATATTTATCTTCCTATATAAAGTAATATACATGTATATTATCTCCCTATATAAAGTATATATAGTATATTTTACTCTCCCTATATAAAGTATATATACAGTATATTTATCTTTCCTATATAAAGTATATCAGTATATTTATCTCCCTATATAAAGTATATATAAAGTATATTTCCCCTATATAAAGTTATATATAAATATAATGATATCTCCCATTATATCTATAAAGTATTATTATATCTCCCTATTAAGTATATATACAGTATATTTATCTCCCTATATAAAGTATCTATATAGCAGTAATTTATCTCCCTATATAAAGTATTATCAAGTATTTATCTCCCTATATAAAGTATTATACAGTAATATTATCTCCCATATAAAGTATAATATACAGTAATATTATACAGTCCCTATAGAAAGTAATATATAAAGTATTTTATCTCCCTATATAAAGTATATATAAACTATGATCTCCTATATAAGTATATATACCGTATATTATCTCCCTATATAAAGTTATATAACGTAGATTTATCTCCCTATATAACGTATATATACAGTATATTTATCTCCCTATATAAAGTATATATACAGTATATTTATCACTCCCTATATAAAGTTATTTAGCTCCCTATATAAAGTATATATACAAAGTATATTTATCTCCCTATATAAAGTATATATACAGTATATTTACTCCCTATATAAAGTATATCATAAAGAGTATATTTATCTCCCTATATATAATGTATATTCTTATCCTACCTATATAAAGTATATATACAGTATATTTTCTCCCTAATAAAGTATAATAAGTATATTTATAGCTCCCATATAAAGTAATATACAGTAATTTTATCTCCCTATATAAAGTATATATACAGTATATTATCTCCCTATATAAAGTATATACATATATTTATCTCCCTATATAAGTATATATAGCAGTATATTATCTCCTATATAAGTATATATAATATATTTATATCTCCCTATATAAAGTATATTATATCTCCCTATAAAGTATATATACAGTATATTTATCTCCCTATATAAAGATTATACAGTATATTATCTCCCTATATAAAGTTATATATAAAGTATATTTATCTCCCTATATAAATAATATATATACGTCTATTTATCTCCCTATATTAACAGTATATATACACGTATATTTATCTCCCTATATAAAGTAATATATACAGTAATTTATCTCCCTATATAAGTATATATATAACTATATTTATCTCCCTATATAAAGTATTATAATATATTTATCTCCCTATAGTATACAGTTATATTTAATCTCCTATATAAAGTTGATTACAGTATATTTATCTCCCTTATAAAGTATGATATACGATAATTTAATCTCCCTATATAAATATTATAAAGTATATTTATCTCCCTATATAAAGTATATATAAAGTATATTTATCTCCCTTATAAAGTATATATACAGTTATTATCCATATAAAGTATATATAAGTAATTTATCTCCCTATATAAAGTTATATAAAGTAGATTTCTCTCCCTATATGAAGTATATAAAAGTATTTTATCTCCTATATAAAGTATATATAAAAGTATATTTATCTCCCTATATAAAGTATATTACATATATTTATCTCCCTATAATAAAGTAATATATAAGTATATTTATACTCCCTATATAAGTATATGTATCTCCCTATTAAAGTATATATACAGTATATTTACTCCCTAATAAAGTATATATAAAGATATTTATCTCCCTATATAAGATATTGTCTCCTCCTATATAAAGTATTATACATAATATTTATGTCCCTATATAAAGTATATATAGTATATTTATCTCCCTATATAAATATTATACATTATATGTTCTCCCTATAAAGTATATAAAAGTATAGTTATCTCCCTATATAAGTATATATAAGTATATTTATCTCCCTATATAAAGTATTTATCTCCCTTATAAAGTTATATCAGTATATTTATCTCCCTATATAAAGTATATTATCTCCTATATAGATAGAAAGTATATATAAAGTATATTTACTCTCCCTATATAAGTATCACTGTATCTCCCTATATAAAGTATATTTATCTCCTATATCAAAGTATATTATCTCCCATATAAAGTATATATACAGTATATTTATCTCCCTATAATAAAGTCTATTTATCTCCTTATGGAAAGTATATACTAAAGTATTTTAATCTCCCTATTAAAGTATATATACAGTATATTTTATCTCCCTATATAAAGTATATATTACAGTATCTTTATCTCCCTATATAGTATATATACAGTATATTTATCTCCCTATAAAAGTATTTTATCTCCCCGTATATAATGTATCAATATAAGTAATTTATCTCCTATATAAAGTATATGTATCTCCCTATAATCAAGTATATCTCCCTATTAAAGTATATGTATCTCCCTATAAAAGTATATATAAAGTATATTTATCTTCCCTATATAAAGATAGTATTTATCTCACGATATATAAATATATATATAAGTATATTTATCTCCCATATATAAAGTAATATATACAGTAATTTATCTCCCTATATAAAGTATATATACAGTTATATTATATCTCCCTATAAAGTATATATACAGTATATTTATCTCCCTTATAAATATATAAAGTATATTTATCTCCCATATAAAGTATATATACAGTATATTTATCTCCTATATAAGTAGTATTTATCTCCCTATATAAAGTATGTATATAAGTATATTTTACCCCCTATATAAAGTATCTATATCAAGTATATTTATCTCCCTATATAAAGTATATATACAGTAATATATTTTCTCCCTATATAAGTATATATACAGTTATTTTATCCCCCTATATAAAGTATATATAAAGTATTTATCTCCCTATATAAAGTATATATACAGTATATTTATCTCCCTATATAAAGTATATATACAGTATATTTATCTCCCTATATAAAGTATATTTATCCCCTATATAATATTTTATCCCCCTATAAAAGTAATTATAAAGTATATTTATCTCCCTATATAAAGTATATATAAAGTATATTATTTTCCCCCCTAATAAAGATATCATACATGTCTATTTATCCCCCTATATAAAGTAATATATAAAGTATATTTATCCCCTATATAAAGTAATATAAAGTATATTTATCCCCTATATAAAGTACATGATACAGTATATTTATCTCCCATATAAAGTATATATAAAGTATATTTAATCCCATATATAAAGTATATATAAAGTTATTTTTATCCCCTGTAAAGTATATATAAAGTATATCTATCCCCTATATATCTATAAAGTAATTTACCTCCCTATAAAAGTATATATACAGTAATATTATTACTCCTATTAAGTAATATAAAGTAAAATTATCTCCCTATAGTAAGTATATTTTTCTCCCTATATAAAGTATATATGTATATTTATCTCCCTATATAAAGTATATTACTATATATTTATCTCCCACATATAAACGTATATATAAAGTATATTTATCTCCCTATATAAGTATATATACATATATAATTTCTCCCATATAAATATATATACAGTTATTTATCTCCCTATATAAGTATATAAGTAATAATTTATCTCCCTAATTAATTATATATACGTCATATTATCTCCCTATATTAGTATATATAAAGTATATTTATCTCCCTATATAAACGTCTATATATACAGTATTTTATCTCCCTATATAAAGTATATATAACAGTAATATTTATCTCCTATATAAAGTATATATATACAGTATATTTATCTCCTATATAAAGTATATATAAGTACAATTATCTCCCCTATATAAAGTATATACAAATGATAGATCTCCTATATAAAGTATAGTTATACATTACATTTATCTCCCTATAAAAGTATATTAAATACAATTATCCCCTATATAAAGTTATATATACAGTATATTTATCTCCCTATATAAATATATATATAATATATTTTATCTCCCTATAATAAGTATATAAAGAATATTCTCTACTATATAAAAGATATATAAGATATTTTCTCCCTATAAGTATATATACATTATTTATCTCCCTATATAAGTGTATATTACAGTATATTTATCTCCCTATATAAAGTATATATAAAGTATATTTATCTCCCTATAGATAAGTATATATCAAACGTTATTGTATCCCCTATATAAATATATATAAAGTATATTTATCTCACTATATAAAGTATATAAAAGTATATTTATCTCCCTTATTACGTATATAAACATTATATTTTATCTCCCTAAAAGTTTATATATCAGTATATTTATCTCCCTATAGATAAGTAATAATTGATCTCCATATAAAGTATATACAGTATTTTTATCTCCTATATAAAGTATATATCAAGTACAATTCTCCCTATATAAAGTAATATATGAAGTATATTTATATCCCTATAAAAGTATTATAAGTATATTTATCTCCCTATTATAAAGTATATACAAAGTATACTCTTTATACTCCCTATATAAAGTATTATATTATCTCCCTATATAAGTATATATAAGTATATTTATCTCTATATAAAGTAATAAAGTATATTATCTCCTTATAAGTATATACAGTATATTATCTCCCTATATAAAGTATATTTATTACCTATATAAATAATCATAAAGTATATTTATCTTCCTATATAAGTATATACAGTAATATTATCTATACAATATATTTATCTCCCTTATATAAAGTATAATATATCAGTATATTTATCTCCTCATATTAAAGTATATATAAAGTTATTTATCTCCATATTTAAAGTCATATCTCAGTATATTTATCTCCATGTAAAATCTATTTATCCCCTATATACGTATATATAAAGTATATTTATATCCCTATATAAAGTATATTTTATCTCCCTATATAAAGTATTATAAATGTATATTTATCTTCCTATATACGTATTATAAAGTATATTTATCTCCCTCTATAAACGTATAAAAATATATTTATCTCCCTAATAAATTTATTTATCTCCCTATATAAAGTATATTTATCTCCCCCCCCTATATAAAGTATATATATAGTAGATTTTAATCTCCCTTATAAAGTATATATACAGTTATTTATCTCCCTATATAAAGTATATATCACGTATAATTTTCTCTCCTTATAAGTTATTATACAGTATATTTATCCCCCATATAAAGTATATTTAAGCTCCCTTATTAAGTATTATAAGTATATTTATTCCCCTATATAAAGTATATATAACAGTATATTTAACTCCCTATATAAGTATATTTCTCCTAATAAAGTATTATACAGTATATTATCTCCCTATATAAAGTATATATACAGTATATTTATCTCCCTATATAAAGTTATATTATCTCCCTATATAAAGTATATTATAAAGTAACAATCAATTATCTCCCGGCACACATTATTGTGAAAGTAAAAGCTTTATTCAACATTTCAAAAGTGTTTATCTTCCTATATAAGTATATATACAGTATATTATCTCCCTATATAAAGTATATATACAGTATATTATCTCCCTATATAAGTATATATACAGTATATTTATCTCTCCTATATAAAGATATAGAAAGTATATTTTTCTCCCTAGATATAAGTATATTTATCTCCCTATATAAAGTATATATACAGTATATTTATCTCCCTATATAAGTATAATATATACATTATTATTTATCTCCCTATAATAAGTAATATATACATATATTTATCATCCCTATATAAAGTATATATACAGTAATTTACTCCCTATAAATAAAAAAAAGTATAATTACAGTATATTTATCATCCCTTATAAGTAATATATACAGTATATTTATCTCCCTATATAAAGTATATATTATCCCCATAATATATATATACGTAGATTATCTCCCTATATAAAGTATGATATAAATTATATTTTATCTCCCTATATAAAGTAATCAATACTATATGTTTATCTCCCTATATAAAGTATATATACAGTATATTTATCTCCCTAATAAAGTATATATATACATATATTTATCTCCCTATTAAAGTATATTATACAGTATTTTATCTCCCTTATAAAGTTATTTTATCTCCCTATATCAGTATATTACGTATGTTTATCTCCCTATATAAAGATATACGTATATTTATCTCCCGATTAAAGTATAATATAATTATATTTATGCTATAAAATATATATGACAGTATATTTATCTCCCTATATAAAGTATTATATATTCTCCCTATATAAGTATATATAAAGTATATTTATCTCCATTAAAGTATAATACGTATATTTCTCCCTATATAAAGTATATATAAAGTATATTATCTCCCTAATAATATATAAAAATTATTTATCTCCCTATATAAGTTATATACAGTATATCTGTTGTATTCAATTAGATCAACGGCCATGAATGTAGTTCTTGAAACGTTTCCTAGTCATCCGACTGGCTTCTCAATTCATGACTGCACAAGAATCTGTGGCAATATGTACCCTGAAACATGGGTAGCATAATGCCACGATTCTTAGTACAAGTCCCCATTCGATGAGAAGCAGTCGATGACACGACACGTCTTCAGACTACATTTCATGTCCAGTTGCTCTAATTGATATACCACTAATATACCATGGCCCTTGATAGAATGAGACCTTCACTCGCATATAACAGTAAATTTATCTCCCTATATAAAGTATATTTATCTCCCATCCCTATATAAAGTAATATCCCAGTATATTTATATCTCCCTATATAAAGGTATATAAGAATACAGTATATTTATCTCCCTATATAAAGTATATATACGTATATTTACTCCCTATATAAAGTATATATACATATATTATCTCCCTATATCAAGTAATATATACAGTATATTTATATCTCCCTATATAAAGTATAATAGTAATATTATCTCCTATATAAAGTATATTTAATCTCCCTATATAAAGTATATACAGTTATTTTTATCTCCCTATATAAAGTAGATATAAAGTATATATCTCCCTATATAAAGTATAATACATATATTTATCTCCCTATATAAAGGTATAGTATAGCATTATATTTATCTCTATATAAAGTATATCTATAACAGTCTCATATTAATCTCCTCATATAAAGTATATAACAGTATATTTATCTCCCTATATAAAGTTATTCTCCCTATATAAAGTATATATACAGTATATTTATCTCACATATATAAGTATATATAAAGTATAAATTATCTCCCTATATAAAGTATATATAAAGTAATATTTAATTTATCTCCCTATATAAGTTATATACAGTATATTTATCTCCCTATATAAAGTATATTTATCTCCCATATAAAGTATATAAAGTAATATTTATTCCCTATAATAAGTATATATACAGTAATATTATCTCCCTATATAAAGTATAATAAATAAATATTTATCTCCCTATATAAAGTATATATAAAATATAGTTTCTCCTATTAAAGTTTGTATACAGTATATCTGTTGTAGTCAATTAGATCAACTGACATGAAATTATAGTTCTTGAGACGTTTCGCTAGTCATCCACGGGCTTTTCCATTCATAATGACTTGCACAAAATCTTGGTCAATTTGTAACCCGGGAAACAGGGTCATAATTGCCAACAGATTCTTGTATACAAGTCATTCTGAATTGAAAACCAGTTCGGAATGACTACGAAACGCTTCAAGAACTACATTTCATGTCCAGTTGATCTCAATTGAATAAAACGATATACCATGACCTGGATAATGAGAACCTTCACAGCTATATAAGACGATATATTTATCTCCCTATATAAATGTATATATCTAAGTAATACTATTATGTCTCCCTATATAAAGTATATATACAGTTTATTTATCCTCCCTATATAAAGTATATATACGTATATTTATCTCCCTATATAAAGTATATATCAGTATATTTATCTCCCTATATATAAGTATATATAAGCAGTATATTATCTCCCTATATAAAGTATATATATATATACAGTATATTTATTCTCCCTATAATAAAGTATATATACAGTATATTTATCTCCCTATATAAAGTATATTAATAATATTTACTCCCATATATAAGTATATATACAGTATATTTATCCCCTATATAAGTATATATATTATATACATATAATTTATCTCCCTAATAATATATAGTCAAATTATATTTATCTCCCTATATAAAGTATATAACAGTATATTATCTCCTATATAAAGTATATATACAGTTATATTATCTCCCTATTAAAGTATATATACAGTATATTTATCTCCCTATATAAAGTATAAATACAGTATATTTATCTCCCTAATAAGATTATACAGTATATTTATCTCCCTATATAAAGTGTATATCGTAATTTATCTCCCTATATAAAGTATATATCAGTAATTTATCTCCCTATACAGTAATATATACAGTATATTATATCTCCCTATATAAAGTATATATACAGTATATTTACTCCCTATATAAATAGTATATACAGTATATTTTCTCCCCTATATAAAGTATATTTACAGTATATTTATCTCCCTATATAAAGTATATATACATTATATTTTATCTCCCTATCTAACGTATCTATAAATTATATTTATCTCCCTATATAAAGTATATATACAGTATATTTATCTCCCTATATAAGTATATATACATATATTATCTCCCATATAAATATATATACCATAATATTTACTCCCTATAAAGTATATATACAGTATATTTATCTCCCTATATAATAAGTATACAGTATATTATCTCCCTATATAAGTAATTTATCAATTTCCCTATATAAAGTATATATACAGTATATTTCTCCCTATTAAAGTATATATAAGTATATTTACTCCCTATATAAAGTATATATATATCTCCATCTCCCTATTCAAAGTCTATATAGCAGTATAATTTATTCCCTATATAAGTACGATATACGTAATTTTATCTCCCTATATAAAGTAGATATACAGTATATTTATCTCCCTATATAAAATATATATATACAGTATATTATTCTCCTATATAAAGTATATATACCAGTACTATTTATCTCCCTATATAAGTTATATACATATATTATCTCCTATATAAATTATATCATATTTTATCTCCCTATATACAGTATATATACAGTATATTTATCTCCCTATATAACGTATATAACAGTATATTTATCTCCCTATAAAAGTATATATACAGTATATTTATCTCCCTATATAAAGTATTATACAAGTAATTTATCTCCCTATAAAAGTATATATTACAGTATATTTATCTCCCTATAGTAAAGTATAATATATACAGATATTTATCTCCCCTATATAATATATATATAAGTTATTTATCTCCTATATAAAGTATTCTATTTGTATTCCCCTAATAAAGTATATATACAGTATATTATCTCCGATTAAAGTTTATATAAGTAGTATTTATCTCCCTATATCAAGTATATTATACATATATTTATCTCCCTATGATAAAGTTATTTAGCTCCATATAATCAGTATATTTATTTCCCACATTCCTCCAACCATGGCTGCCTCCTTATACTGTACTCCAGGGGGCCAATTGCGGACGAGGGAAATTTTCGGAAGTGATGACCATTCCTGGAACCCTGTTCGTGAACTTCGAGTTGGAACATGGTTTGACTGGTATACTTTTACTGATAAAGGTGCGATTCCGTTCGGATCCTTTATTATTGTAAATGTGTTACGCCAGCGTTAGGAGTGACTCAATAGAGAAGGACCTTGGGAGTTATCGTGACATAGACCTCAGATCCAGATGGAATTCCGTTCCTTTGGACCTCCTGATGTTTCCTCCTCCCCATCTCTATTTACAGTAGTTTACTTGTGTGTAAAAGTAACTGGTAATAGAATTTAAAATATAATCCATTTAGTGTGAGGTTACACTAGAACGAACGACTCAATGTCATTTATATTTTACAAATATTTGACATTTTAAGTGTCATGCCCTTGACTCTCTATCACTTGAGACCCCATTCTGAACATTGCAATTCCGTGTGCTTAGTGCTATAAGTATTCCTATCCACACACTGAACAGGGAAAATAAAGTGAACCTAGAGCTGCTAGTGGACGACCTTGGTGATTGATAAGACTTGGGCCCATCAACTTTTTTGGTTGGTTTTTATAATACAAGGAAGGTGATTAATGACCCTGATCCCTTGTTCGTGGAGTAGTGAGTGGGTGCGAAATATAACGAGTATACCTACCCCAGACTGAATCTGAATGCAATGACATCCAGTCTGTATTTACATAATGTGGCACTGATTGGCATAGGAGAGGCCATTATGTTTTCATTACCAATTCGGATGTCCGGACGCTGCAGGCTTACCGTCTGGACAGGTGGTAAAGCTTCGGCCTTGACCATCCCCTATTTTTCTGGTACAATTTGAAAGGAGCCGTTAATGGCACATTATCTAGGTTCTGCTCTTTTCCATACGTCCCCCCACCTGCAGGCCTCGCCCGCTATATTTGTAACTGTAAATGGACTTCGTCATTTTAAAATACTGCATGGTCGATAGACGAATTAATGGAATAAGAGAAGAGAGAGGAATACATTAATGAGCATAGAATCATTTTCTCAATTTAATAAGATCACAAGAGAGAAAGAAATTCTGTCCATGTCGGATTAAATAAGGTTTGATCCATGTGTTCCTCCTGGTAGTAGACGCTGTTGGCAGGTACATCGGTTTGGTTTATGTCCCTATGTATAGGGGCGAGAGGTTAACACTTATGAAGAATGTAAGAAAAAGGATAACACTTCCCGAGTTACTAAGACTAAAGCCCCAATAAGAGTTTCTCCATGGAATCCGCAATGGGCACAGACCTCAACCCGCTCAGTACCAAACAACGTGTGTGGGCATGCAAACTGCTAGTGCTCTTCTACGTGTACATACAATGCAACACTAATATTGTTAACTATACTGTGATAACAAACACTGTAACATATACTGTAATCATACACTGTAACATAATACTGTATCAACATACACTGCTCACGTAACCTATACTCTTAAACTACACTGTAACTACCAACATGTAATAATACCGCAATACTGCATCACCTGTAACATACACTGTACTAAACATACCACTGTTAACATACACTGTAATAACCATACCCTGTACATATCACTGTATAAAACACTGTAATAACATACACTCTATAACATACACTGCTACGTACAACATACCTGTAAATATACCGTATAACACACGTAACCTACTGGAATTCATATTAACAAGTAACTACGTAACACATACTGGATATACATACCTAAAATAAATAACTTGTAACATACTGTAATACATACACTGTAATACATCCCTCTAATACACTAGATACACCTGTCATAACATACCTGTAATCAATAGTGTAAACAATACTGTACTATACTGTCCGAGTAATCATACACTGTAATCATACCTTAAATACTGAATAAAATGACATCATACTAACATACATGGTAATAACTGTACACTCCTGAATATAAACATACACTATAACCTCCTATGTAACATACTGTAACTAACATACCATGTAACCAATATACTGTACTAACTACACTGTAACATATACTGTAATAACATACCTGTCCATTACTGTAATAACATACACGTAACTTATACTGTATATTATACTGTAGCAATTATGCAATAACTATAATTGGAACATATACTGGAAAATATTCTGTAAATACGCATATATTGTAACATATACTGTAATAACATTCTTATATATCTAATAACACTGTTTAACTAACATATACTATAATAACAGTATATGGTAACAATCTGTCAAACATTACTGTACATACTCTTATACTATACTGTAAATACTTTATAATATAAACTGAATACATACATATACATACTGTACGAATAGACTGTAACATTGCCATAACAGCATATAGTGTAAATAACATAACATTATAACTGTTAGAACAGATCTCATAATTACATATACTGTAACACACTTAAAAACATAGCCTTTAATAACATGTACTGAACCACTGTAATAAACGAGTATACTGTAACCATACCCTTGTAATAAAGGTGTTCTGTAATAACATCCTGTAACTTACTGTAATAACGGGTAATGTAATAACATATGCGGTTTAACAAAATACTGTAATACATATACTTTAAACATACTGTAATATAGCAATGTACGTAATAACCATATACTGTAAAATACTGTAATAAACGATACGGTAATAACATTGCTTACATATTGTAATAACATATACTTTAACATACTGTAATGCTCTGTACTTACTAACCTATACGGTAACAATACTGTAAGTAACATGTTCTGTAATAGCTTATACTGTGAACATACTGTGATAACATGTACTGTAATAACATATACTGTAACATACTGTAATAACATGTTCTGTAATAACATATACTGTAACATACTGTATAACATGTTCTGTAATAACTTATACTGGGAACACATGCGAATAACTATAGCTGTTTACATGTACTATAATTCTAATGACTGTAACACACTTAAATAACATAACTGTAAAACATAATACTGTAACATCTGTGATAACATGTACTCGTGTAACAACATATACGACTACTGGTAATAACACACACTGTACATACTGTGATAATCATTACGTAACATACTTTAACTAACATGTTCTGTAAGAACTTATACTGGTAACACTGTGATAACTGTCCTGCTAATAACATATCTGTAACATACTGTAATACATATACTGTAACATACTGTAAGTAACATTTACTGTAATAACATATATCTGTAAACATACGTAATACTATACTGGTACACATACTGAAATAACATGTTCTGTAACTAATCTTATACTGTAACATACGTGATAAACATGTACTGTAATAAACATATACTGTAATATAACTGTAATAACATAATGTACATACTGTAATAACATACTGGTCGCATCATACTGAATAAACAGTTGCTTAATACTTATATCTCGTAACAACTGTAATAACATACGTACATACTTAAGAATAGACTATCCTGTAATACTGTAATACATATACTGTAACATACTGTAATAACATGTTCTGTATAACTTATATGTAACATACTGTGATAACATGTACTGTATGACATATACTGTAACAACTTTATAATATATACGTGTAACATACTGTGATCATGGTTCTGTAACTAACTTATAACTGTAGACATACTTGGATAACATGTACTGTATAACATATACTGTACATACTGTAACCTTTCTGTATTACTTTATACTGTAACATACTGTAATAACATGTACTGTAATAACATATACTGTAACATACTGTAATAACATGTACTGTAACATACTGTAATAACATGTACTGTAATAACATATACTATAACATGTACTGTAATAACATACTGTAACATACTGTAATAACATATACTGTAACATATACTAACATGCTTTCTGTATATACTTATACTGTAATATGCTGAATAACATTACCTGAAATACTGTAATACAATACTGTAACATACTGAAATAACATGTTCTGTAATAACTTATACTGAATATAAACTGTACTAACATGTACTTAATAACATACACTGTAACATATGGTAATAACATATACTGTAACATACTGTAAACATATACTGTAACATATGAAATAAACATGTTCTGTAATACTTATACTGTAACTACGGTGATAAAATGTACTGTAAATAACAAGTACGACTGTAACAACGAATAACATGTTCTGTATACACCTTATACTGTAACCATAACTGTGATAACTGTACTGTAATAACATAACTTTAACCATACTGTAATAACACATATACTGGTAACATCTGAAATAACTGTCCTGTATAACTTATACTGTAACATACTGACGTGAATTGTCATATGCCCCAGTGGCCATACACAATATCCTATAAACTATGGAATATTTATTATTTAGACGCCCCCATTTGCTAACAACTAAGTTATGCGATAAAAAAAGCACATAAGGTCCTCTCAAATTGTCTTTGTCATATGAATACATTTCAGGCGGGCTATTAATATATAAACTTATCCCTTGTGTCAAGTTGATTTGTATTCGTAATTGTCAAGGTAATTACCACATTGGTCAAATTAAACAGCATTTCTGGAAATGACCAAGGATGGAATTTTTTTTATTTCCTTCCTTGGGTGAGGAAAATTCATTTTCTTTCTCGGCTCTTGATGTGATGATAATAAAGCCATAACGTGGCTTAGTGATTGGTGCAGCAGAGTCTAATGGCTTCATAGTTCATTTTCACTTTAATAAATATTCATCGGCTTGTTTTAAATGAAATTAAATAAGAGGGGAGGGGATTATCGGGGTCGAAAAAACCCAAGCATTACCCTTTTCACCTTTCCCTACGGACGAGGTCAGAGGAAAGCCCTCGTGTTAGTGACTCTATGATAGGCAGGGTTTTTGACTACCTAGGCCGAATTGGCACAGAAATATCCTAAAGGATGACCTCCCTATAAATTAAATACCGTCAATTATACGCGTCATAGTGCTCGTCCTTTCAATGTGAACTCGCCAATCCATATTGGGAGCAATGCACATTGGAGAGGTCATGTAAGGAATGGCAAACTTCAAATTCCACCCTCTCACGCCAACGCATGTTGTTTCCTGTTATTGGGTGGGTTGGTTGGTTTTTTTATTTGCATTCCTCCAAATGTTGACTGGTTGAATTAGAGATTTCTGCCTTTATTCAACCTCCACTACTATGTTACTGCTTAGTTGGGTAATTTAGCAGCCAATCACCAATAAACTTTTATCTGCCAACGGCAGTTTGGCTAACTGAAAGATGTTCTGATTGGTTGAAAATAACTATAAAGCTCGTAACTCTATAGCTAAAGTCTATCCACAGTAAGATTGAAGCTGGTACACACTTTGCATATTTCTTTCTCCCGATCGTCAGCCACATTTTGGCACTCCGCTGCCGGTCCAGGATGAATTCTGTGGTCGTCGCAAAAGTAGCCATGGAAAGACATCCATTGAGGACTGGCAACAAGCGGCCCTTGGTTTTTTTGGTCGTGTCCATTCGGACATTGTGTCTATAATCCGCCAAAAAACCAATCAGCTCATTCACTGAAACACAAACTTTGGTCGATTGGGGTGAAAAAAAATTCATTGTTAATATGGTGTGTACAGCCTTTATAGCAGATTAACGACATATTTCTTTCTTACATTCTAAGTTCAGACCTCTTCTGTGATTACGGTAATGCTATGGAATGGTCTTCCAGGTGGACGTTGTTATGCAGGGTCATTGGTCAGTTTACATAAAAAGCTGATGAGTTTCTACAAACAGAAATGTTGCAAGTTAACTGGTATTGATTACATAAAGTATAGTTGGAAGTGGTTGGTCACGTTCAGAACGGTACAGCCCTATGGAACTGTCCCCCAGTGGACCGTTGTTATGGCGTTCATGTGGTCCGTTTTTAAAAAGCTGGAGGATAGTTTCTACAAACACAGAATGTTGCAAGTTCCTGGTATGATACAAAGTAGAGTTGGGAAAGTGGTTTGTCACTCGTGAGAACTGTAAAGCTATGGGAACTGGTCTTCCATGGACGGTGTTATTGGCAGTTCATTGGGTCAGTTTAATAAAAAAGCTGATGGTTTCTACAAAACAAGAAATGTTGCAATTACTGTATTGATACATAAAGTAAGTTGGGAAAGTGGTTGTCCTGGGTGAGAACGGTAAAGCTATGGACTTGTCTTCCGTGAGACGTGTTAGGGCAGGTTCATTGGCAGTTTAATAAAAAAGCTGGATAGTTTCTACAAACAGATGAATGTTACACGTACTGGTATTGATACTAAAGTATGAGTTTGTGAAAGGGTTTGTTCACTGTGATGAACTGTAAACCTGATGGACTGTCTTCCATGGAGTTGTATGGCGGTTATTGGTCAGGTTTAATAAACAGCTGATGAGTTCTACAAACAAGAATGTTACAAGTTACTGGTATTGATACTAAAGTGAGTTGGGGAAAGGGGGGTGTGGTCAACTGTGAGAACGGTAAAGCTGTGGAACTGTTCCTCGCCAGTGGACTTGTTTATGGCAGGTTCATTGGTCAGGTTTAATAAAGAAGCTGGATGAGTTTCTACAAACAAGAATGTTTACAAATACTGGTATTGATACATCAAAGTAGAGCTGGAAGGTTGTCACTGTGAGAACAGTAAAGCTATGGAACTGCCTTCCAGTGGACGTTTTATGGCAGGTTCATTGGGTCATTTAATAAAAAGCTGGTAATGAGTTTTCTACAAACAATGATGTACACATTACTGGTATTGTAGTACCTAAAGTAAGAGTGGGAAGGGTTTGGTCACTGTGAGAACGGTAAGCTATGGAACTGTCTTCCAGTTGGCCGTTTTATGGCAGGTCTATGGTCCAGTTTAATAAAAGCTGGATGAGTTTCTACAAACAATGGAATGTTTACAATGTTATCAAGTTTTAACCGGAGAGAGTAGGATGTGCTGGTGGAAATGTCTGTACAATTATCAGGATTGGGCGAGTTCTCCCATAAGAAAGCCCCATAAATTAAATTTATTATTTACCGACTGTACAACAGAAATCAGTTTACATTTGGTGATTGAATAAAAATGAAATCACTTATACACGCTAATTTATATGCATAGATAGCACGAGGTTTGCCTACTGATGACATCATAGTCTGCTAGCCATGCATATCAGCGAGGAATGATACACTAAATCAACAGTCACCCTTATATTTCATTCACAGTCAAGCTCTGCTGCTAACCGGGGTGTGAAACATCAGAGATAAATCACAGGTGATGTCAGGTCCGCCGTGTGAAAAGGTTATATTGGTGATGGCATGGGGGGTGCATATCAGGTAAATTAGATGGTAATTTATTCCACAAGCACACAAAATATGTGGGCTCCTCTTTAAAATGGGAACTGATAGCTATAGTCGTCAGTTTTAAAAGATTAAGAAATAGAGAATGGAACGAGGGAATCCTGATTGGAAGTTGGAAAGGGGCTTTTAAGTTTATTCAGAAGCAATTTAGTAAAAAAATAACTTTATTTTGTAACTCAACACTTCCCTCCTTTTATAGCTACCTGGGAATGACTTCACTAGTACCTGAGTTCGGGTCGAACTTTATGAGTTTGTACAAACTCCGAACTATCCGAACTAGTTGTTTTTTTTCGGACTCGCTGACTTATTTTTGCTAATTATAAAAAAAAATTTCGAATCAGTAACCATCGGATTTAACGTTCAATTTTGGTAACCCTCGAATGTAGCCTTCGGTAACCATCGAATGTAATGTTCAATTTCAGTAACCCTTGAATGTATAGTTTGGTAACTCTCGAATTAGCCATAACCCTATAATGTAGCTTGCGCAATACCGAAAATTGCCCGATAGTGGGGAAAGTTTTAGGCTCATTTACCCAGAGCCGCTATCGCTCTGGGTAAATGCTGCTTTCGTAATTCAATATCGCGTTTGCGAATGTGGGTAAATCCCGGTAAGGGGCTATTTGCTGGCGTTAAAATCCAGCGCTAAAACTAGCGAAGTGCGATATTGAACTGCGAGCCTCGGATGTGCGGGTGATTTTTGCGTAACCCGCGCTGATATGACGTTAAAGTCGTGCTAACCGGTTAACGCGACTTTAACTCCATATATTTGCCCAGTGAGTTTGGGTAAATCGGCCGCCTAGTGTTTACTCAAGTTTTGGTGATACGTACATGTTCCAGGTGCCACGGCCATTTACAGTAAGTTGCCATTGCTATTTCTTCTGTATTTAATGGATTCGTTTCCGAACTTCCTAACCTTTACTGAAGTTCAGCCATCTCTATTCACTAGTGGAATCAAGGATAAACCTTTAACTATTGGCACAATTCCCCGAGAAGGGAACAGGTAAAGGTGGCCATTGTGTAGGGGGACCAATAAAATAATATTCAGGCTTTAAATATTATTAGTCTTGATATCCTGGTTGGATGAGGATAATAGGGCACAGATCTGCAGCATTAGTACTATTACCCTATGGACTACTCTGCTATATCTGTGAACAATAGTCATTGCTAGAGATGGCCGAACTTTCGAACTATATGGAAAGTTCGAAAACGGACCCATTAAAGTCAATGGGAGTCAAATAGTTTAAAAAGTTCTAATGAAATACAATTAAAATATCAATGGTAACTTAATGTAAATGGCTGTGGGATCTGGGAAATGGTCTGGGGAACATGTTCCAATATCCAGGACTTTCCAAAAATCTATTTTACTCTCACTCGCGCTATTTTCGAGTTCGTTCGTGCCTAGATACCATGAACATTTTACTCGCAGATTCGATGCTCGCGTATAGGTTTTAATGGACACTTTACTCGCGGATTTGATGCTCGCGTTTCGCGCCTCATCTTACCTGGACATTTTACTCGCAGATTCGATGCTCGCGTATAGGTTTTAATGGACACTTTACTCGCGGATTTGATGCTCGCGTTCGCGCCTATATACCATGGGCATTTTACTCACAGATTCGATGCTCGCGTATAGGTTTTAATGGACACTTTACTCGCGGATTTGATGCTCGCGTTCGCACGTATAAACCATGGATATTTTACTTGCGGATTCGATGCTCGCGTATAGGTTTTAATGGACACTTTACTCGCGGATTTGATGCTCGCGTTCGCGCCTATAAACCATGGATATTTACTTGCGGATTCGATGCTCGCGTATAGGTTTAATGGACACTTTACTCGCGGATTCGATCTCGTGTTCGCGTCGTGCCTAGATACCATGCACATTTTACTCGCGGATTCGATGCTAGCCGTATAGGCTTTATTAATGCTTATGGACAATACTCGCGGATTCGATGCTGCGTATAGGGCTTTAATGCAGGACACTTACTCGGGTGGATTCGATGCTCGCGTTCGCGCCTAGATACCATGGACATTTTATTGCGGATTCGATGCTCGCTATGAGTTTTAATGGGCACTTTACTCGCGGATTCGATGCTCGCGTTTGCGCCTAGATACCATGGACATTTTACTCGCGGATTCGATGCTCGCGTATAGGTTTTAATGGACACTTTACTCGCAGATTCGATGCTCGCGTATAGGTATAATAGGCATTTTACTCGCGGATTCAATGCTCGCGTATAGGTTTTAATTGACCCTTTACTCGCAAATTCGATGCTCCGTATAGGTTTTAATGGACCCTTTACTCACGGATTCGATGTCGTGTATAGGTTTTAATGGACCCTTTACTCACGTATTCGATGCTCGCGTATAGGTATAATAGACATTTTACTCGCACATTTGAAAGGTCGAACATTTGATATTATCGAAAGTCCGAAAATATCGAAAATCTGGGTCCGGGATAGTTCGAGAAGTCCGAATTCGTTCGAATTCGAATAGTTTGGCTCGCACTGGTTCGAGTTCTAGTCCATCTCTATCATTGCTTAGATTGTAAGCTCTTTCGGGGCAGGGCCTGATCTAAATGTATCCAGGTAATTGTTAAAGCGATACGAAGAGATCTTTGTGATATATAAATCCCCAATAATTATAATAAGCGGTCGAATAGTACAAGGTCAACCAAGTATGTATATACACTCCTATATATACAGTGATTTATATATGAAACAAGTAAACTTACATTTAAATACGCATGCTAAAATATTGCATGTACTCAGAAGGGACAATATTATGACTACAGCAATACAGTGTCGCTTCAATATGAAGTGACACTGGAACATCCCAGTAAAGTAAAGAGTCATTGTACAGTGTTGATTTAAATCTGGTGTTGGGGGAGACATAACGTGTGAATGGAAATAACTCACCCTTTGATTTGTGCTATGAACTAGTTAAACTTTAATAATTGTTTTCCAAAATTCCAAAGTTAATTAGCAGAAACTAGATAGACCTTACCCCCAGCCAGGATAATTACCCCGTAATAGAGAGACAGTTTATAGAGTTTAGGGTCCAGATTTCCTGGTAAACATGGTCTAAACTCTGTCATTTCCCTGATTAGTGTGAGAGGGATAAAGGGAATGTGGTCCCACGTTTTGTAAAGTCACTAGGGAAAGTTATCTAGGTGATGGAGAGGACAGGGGACCACCACTCTAATTCAAGGTATGGAGAACTGTTAGGCAGGTGGTAGTGGTAGGGAACTCCATTATGAAAGGTGGATAGGGTAATTGGTTGCCAAGACCCTACATGCTGTACAGTGTGTTGCTGCCTGGTGCTTGGTTCAACACGTGGTGGATTGGTAGACAGATTACTGGGTGGGGCTGGAGTGACCCGGAGGTCTTGGTTCATGTTGGTGCCAATGACAAAGTTAGAGGAGGAGGTGAGGTCCTTAAAATTAATTTCAAGAGTTAGGGAACCAGTTAAAGGGTATCTCCACTGGTATAATCATGAATATAATCAAGTGCAATGCGCATGCTCCATAGAAGACAGAGTGTCCCCTTCTCTCGCCTCCTGCAGGTTTTATTGGGGAACGGGAGGTAAGACCAAGCTCCTTTACCCCACATTCTTCAATAAAACTGAATGGCAAATGTGATTTATACCATGGAGATCCCTTTAACAAGCCTTTCCTCTGTAAACATTGATAGAACATCCGTGTGCCGCATGGAATATTGTAGCAATAGCAACTAAATAGTTTAATATTATGAATCTCTTGGACCGGATAAAATACATCTCGGTCCTTAGAGAACTATAAGTTTTAGTTGTATCTAGGGCATTGTTTTGTGTATTTCCCAGATTCATGTCGGGAACGTACCTCTAAATTAGAATGATGTTATTCAATATTCAAAATAGGTAGTCGTTCACAGCTGTGTATCGGGCAGGTATAGTATACAATATAATACTAATTTATACTACAATATTAAATTATACTATATTATACTATACTGTACTATACTATACTGTAATATTAAAATATTAAATATTAAATACGATATACGATATGTACTATACTAACTAGTACTATACTATACTGTCTATACTGTACTAAATATACTGTACTAAATACTTGTTGTATTCAATTAGATCAACTGGACTTGAAATGTAGTTCTGAAGACGTTCGCTAGTCATCCGACTGGCTTTCTCATTCAGAATTGACTTGTTTATTTAATAAAGAAACAAGCCGAATAGAGGTGGGGGGTTCGACACCACTGTCTGCATGTACAAGCTGTTTTGACACTTACTCTGGGCGTTAGCCTATACACCTTCTAGCCACTATCTAATCACACCCTTAGCACCTGGCTGTGATATGCTTATTGGGATTGCTCCAGGGTAATCTAAATTGCCACAGGATTCTTGTACAAGTCTCTGAATGAGAAAGCCAGTCGGCAATGACTAGCGGAAACGTCTTTCAAGAACTACATTTCAAGTCCAGTTGATCTAATTGAATACAACAGATATACCATGACCTGGATGAATGAGAACCTTCACAAGCATATACTGTACTAAACTATACTGTACTATACTATACTGCACTATACTGTACTATACTATACTGTATACTATACTATACTATACTGTTATATATTATACTATACTGTACTATATACTATACTGTACTGTACTATACTATACTGTACTATACTATATATGTACTGTACTATACTATACTGTACTATATACTATACTGTAATATACTATACTGTACTGTACTATACTATACTGTAATATACTATACTGTACTATATTATACTATACTGTGCTATACTATACTGTAATATACAATATTACATTATTATATATTATACTATACTGTATTATATACTATACTATACTACACTATACTGTACTATACTGTACTATAATATACTATACTTTACTATACAGTACTATACTATACTGCACTATACTATACCATACTATACTATACTGTACTATACTATACTGTAACATACAATATTAAATTATAATATATTATACTATACTGTACTAAATACTATATTATACACTATACTATACTGTACTATACTATATTATACTGTACTATACTATATTATACTGTACTATACTATACTGTACTATACTATACTGTACTATACTATATTGCACTATTCTCTACTATACTATACTGTACTATACTATACTACACTGTACTACACTGTACTGTACTATACTATACTGTACTATACTATACTATACCGTACTATACTGTACTATACTGTACTATACTATACTGTACTATACTGTACTATACTATACTGTACTATACTGTACTATACTATACTGTACTGTACTATACTGTACTATACTGTACTGTACTATACTATACTGTACTGTACTATACTGTACTATACTATACTGTACTATACTATACTGTACTATACTATACTGTATTGTACTATACTGTACTATACTATACTGTACTATACTATACTGTACTGTACTATACTGTGCTATAATATACTACACTATACTATACTGTACTGTACTATACTATACTGTACTATACTATACTATACTGTACTGTACTGTACTATACTATACTGTACTTTACTATACTGTACTGTACTGTACTATACTATACTGTACTATACTATACTATACTGTACTATACTGTACTGTACTATACTATACTATACTGTACTGTACTATACTGTACTGTACTATACTATACTGTGCTATAATATACTACACTATACTATACTGTACTGTACTATACTATACTGTACTATACTATACTGTACTGTACTATACTATACTGTATTATACTATACTATACTGTACTGTACTATACTATACTGTACTGTACTATTCTATACTATACTGTACTATACTATACTATACTGCACTATACTATACTATACTGTACTATACTATACTATACTGTACTGTACTATACTGTACTATACTATACTGTACTGTACTGTACTATACTATACTGTACTATACTATACTGTACTATACTATACTGTACTATACTTTACTGTACTTTACTGTACTATACTATACTATACTATACTGTACTGTACTATACTATACTATACTATACTATACTGTACTGTACTATACTATACTATACTATACTATACTATACTGTACTGTACTATACTATACTATACTATATTATACTATTCTGTGTTTCACCTTCTTTTAGGATTTGCATAATGAGGTTACGTTTATATTATAGAACACAATCACACACAATAATCATTCATACACATTTATGCTACGGAGCATCAAACGAAGCATCATACACAACCATACACAATCATAAATAATCATATAGAAATAAATCTTTTTACTCTTTTCATCTTTGGTTCATTTTTCCTGTACGTTATTTTTATTTTATTATAAAATTGTGTTTACCCAGGACTGGACTTTTGTCTGTGAGGGCCCGTGAGAAAATCACCCATTCATGGGTTATTGTGGTCCTTTAACACAGTCCTTTGCTAACATGGCCATTCAACCTGCACCTTGGATTTACAGAAGCACTTGATGGCTGGTGATACAAGATAACGCCTGCTAAATGACTTATATACACATTGTCACCCCATATTTATACCCTGCACCTTCAATAACTTTATTAAACAGGTGTCAATAGACTGGACCAACCTAAATCAATCAATCGCAACATTGCATGGAGCAAGACACAAAACTCCTGCACCAAGAATAAGAGACTTTCTCCTCCAAAGAAGGAATCCAGGTCAGCAATAAAACAGGGCGAGATTTACAGTATTAAGTACCACTTCATTGAAATATTATTGATAGGACCATTTTCCTACTGAGAATGTGCACAAGATCATAGGGCAATTAAAACAGTAAGTGATTTTTTTTTCCTGGGGTTTAATTAATAAATTTAGAATTAGTTGATTCAATTCCAGGCTTCTTTTAATGATATCCTTCATTATCAATGTCTGTTTTGTGAAGCCAATAGCTCGGAGAAATATATTTTAGGATGTTCTGCAATAAAAGAACCTATCAGGCCCTTTATTATTACGGTATTAACCTTTCCATTAAATTGAATTTCATGAAAATAAAAACGTAAAAAAGCCCTTCCTGTCGTAATCCTATTTCTCTTCCAAAAAAATGTGCTCATTGAAATCCTATCTTCTCGAATAATAACCATTGTACGTTTTTTCTTAACTTAAATAATGAAAATGCTTCTAGAAAATTATTTTTCTCCCACCTATAAATGGTTCCCTTAAAGAAACAGTAGAGAAAACTTCTGGTGGACGCCCCCTTTACTGCTTAATGGTCTGGGCATGCTCAGTCTGTTACAGTTAATAGAAAGTAACTCTACAGCTACTATCAGCTACTTTGTATTATTTCAGTAATGTTGGGAAGAGTGTCTAGTTACTTTAGTGGAAAATGTCTTTTCTTTATAATGCTTTATTCTGGGTGATATTACCTACACATTGCCTGCAAATTATTTTTCATCATTTTTTCCCCCAAGGATGAATCAAATTATCATATCATCCAAAAGGATTGTTTTCCCTATCTAGGAAAATTAAAAAAGGGCATCAAGTAGTCACTTATCTCCCCAGAATTCCTGAACTGTAAAACACCTCCTCTTAAAGCTGCTCCAACTCTTTACAAGCTCGCACATGTGCAGAAGAGGTATCCCAGCCTGCAGCAGTCATTCATTGGAAATTATTCTGTCCATCACGGCTGTGAATGACTGCTGAGCTGGGGAGAAGCAAGGAGGAATCTGGAAGACTGGGAAGAAGACAGCATAGTACAGTGGAAGTCTCTCTTATCAGGGACACCAGAGAGGTAGGTAAGGTTTACAAAGTCTGCATTTCGGAGGTGAAGGTAAGTATAACATTTTGTCATGGGGGGGTGGACATTCCCTTTAATTACTCTATGTTAGATTAGGAGGCAAAAACCAAGACAATGGTGATTGGTGTAATTTCTATCAAACATGTTTGTCCCATTCCAATATAACCCATAATTATTGTTAAGATGGCTTGCTTGAAGACATGAATTTTCACCATATGATTCTCCCATATATCCCTTCAATATCCATGCAATGAAAGTCTCACACCCTTTGGCCAGTCAGGGTTAACCACGTGCTGTAATTTTCAGTCATTTTCAAAGTCTGTTCCGTAGTCCAAAGGTCGTTGCCCCTTAACCCCCATTCACCTTAATCTACTTAAAACTTTTTTTATTCAGAAATAGAAATGCTTTTTACTATATTACCCATTGTATAATAGTAATCATATAAATGCCTGCCATAACTAGAGAGTCTAATAAATCTACTTGACCAATTCTATTTAGTTTTTTTTTGTGATTGAATAAGCCTTTCACTTTAACTATGTGCATCTGAATAATATTAATGTGCAGATTTCTATTTCCTTTAAGGACAATGGTTTTCCTTCTAGATGAACCTGCTCCCTTGGACATTAGTCAATCAACTCACAAGTTGCCTCTAAATGGACTTTTGTGGGAAAGAAAACTAGTTTGGAGAAGGAGAAAGCACCTTCTAACAATTTAAATTTATTTGTTTCTGTAGAAAGTATTAAGGACAAATGGATCATAGAGTAACAGATATTATAGAGTCTTAAGCTAAATACACATGTGTGATTGCGTGGCTGACCCACAACATACAATTAACCATTCGAATGGCCGTTACGGCTGACAATTGCTTGTGTGCATGAATAGCTTCCTCCTTAAGGCTTTAGATCATTAATGTTCCCTAAGGCTTCTTCTGGCATGGTCGACGGTGGTTCATTCCAGCCAACCGGTGGTTCATTCCAGCCAAACGGTGAATGGTTGGTGTCTACACAGCTTAAAGGGCATGTCCACCCTAAAAATGAAGTTTTATAAGGTAGGTAGTTTTGGGGATGGACATGCCCTTTCAAGGAAACTGAGCAATTTAGAAACCTGTACTGAGCCTGTACTGATCCTGAGCATGCTCAGAAGAGACAGACAGGGGATTAACATTCAGTCATTGGCTGTGATGTCAACTGTCAAATCCACAAATCCACAGTTGCTAATTGGAAGAACCAGGAAGCAGAAATTGGGGAAACAGGACATTGTGCAGGATTTCAGGTTAGAGTTATATATTTCACATTTCAAACTATTACAATTTTGGGGGGTGATTTGCCTGTATATAAGTTTTCATTTGAGGGCTGGACTTGCCCTTTAAAAGAGACTGTATTAAGTTTGATCCAAAGAGACTGTATTTAATGTGATCTAAAGAGACCTGTATTTAGTGGGAAAATACTATGAGACCAAATACTTTGTGAGGATCATTTCATATAACATTAATTACATTAATCTCATATTGGGGTTTGTGTACATTTAAGACTACACCGTCAGTAGAGTTTACACCTGTAGAGTAAATATGTGTGAAGTCACCCTGCCTAGATTGAAATGGGTCTTTAAAAGCCATGTTCTTGGTGCCTATCTGGAAAGGGACACGTATAGAAATGGGCACCAATCAGGGGAAGGCTGTCTAAATGTGGAGAAAAACCATGTTTCATCAAATTTCGGATGAAAGCAGAACAAGAATTAATTGAGAAACCTCTATGAACCTCAGAATTTAACCCAGGAGGACGGCTTTAGTAAAATCTTTATTTTAATGTTCTGGTTTAATCAGTGTTTAAAAAGGAAATTGGATGAATTTGCAGAATCTTTTTGGTTTCTTTGGATTATAGACAGTTCAAAAAAAGGTTTTATTGATTATTATTTGTCTGTTGACATCCTTAATAAAATAAATGATGTGCACTAGAGGAAAGGCGCTTGCATGGGGATATGATTACTGTGTATGAATAAACGGGCCATACAATAAACTATCTGGGGCATTGTTCACCAATAGTGATGGACACAAAATTCAACTCGAACCCGAGTTCGAGACAAACTTTATGAGTTTGGACGAACTCAAACTATTCGAACTAATTCATTTTTCATATTTTCAATAATTATCGGATTTACGAGCCATTTACTAACTTTATGAAGTTCGCCCATCTCTATTCACCAATGGAACATGTCAGAGGACACGTGGACATCCCTTAAGACTTGAAGAAAAAAAGTTTAGTCTTGAAGTTCGGAAAGGGTTTTTCACTGTGAGAACGGTAGAACTTTGGAACATTGGACATTGTTATGGCAGGTTTATTGGACAGTTTCAAAAGAAAGCTGGATGAGTTTCTACAAACAAGGAATGTTACAAGTTACTGGTATTGATACATAAAGTAGAGTTGGGAAAGGGTTTGTCACTGTGAGAACGGTAAAGCTATGGAACTGTCTTCCAGTGGACGTTGTTATGGCAGGTTCATTGGTCAGTTTAATAAAAAGCTGGATGAGTTTCTGCAAACAAGGAATGTTACAAGTTACTGGTATTGATCCAAAAGCAAAGTAGAGTTGGGAAAGGGTTTGTCACTGTGTAGAACGGTAAAGCTATGGAACTGTCTTCCAGTGGACGTTGTTATGGCAGGTTCATTGGTCAGTTTATAAAAAGCTGGATAGTTTCTCAACAAGGAATGTTACAAGTTACTGGTATTGATACATAAAGTAGAGTTGGGAAAGGGTTTGTCACTGTGAGAAGGTAAAGCTATGGAACTGTCTTCCGTGGACGTTGTTATGGCAGGTTCATTGGTCAGTTTAATAAAAAGCTGGATGAGTTTCTGCAAACAAGGAATGTTACAAGTTACTGGTATTGATACATAAAGTAGAGTTGATCCAGGGAAATTTCCCATTGCCACTTGAAGTCAGGAAGGAATTTTAACCCCTTAAATTTTATTTATAATAAAATAAACTGTCTTTTTTTTTTTGCCTTATTCTGGATTAATAGTTAGGCAAGACATTTGGGTATTGCTGAGTAGGTTGGACTGGATGGATGTCTTTTTTCAACCTCAAATACTATACTATACTATATTGTATTATACTGTACTATACTATACTATATTATACTATGCTATATTATACTACACGGTACTTATACTATAATATATTATACTATATACTGTACTATACTATATTGTACTATACTATAATATATTATACATTATTATACTATACTATTTTATACTATACTGTACTATACTATACTATATTATACTATATACTGTACTATACTATATTGAACTATACTATTTTATACTATATTGTACTATACTATACTATATTATACTATATACTGTACTATACATTACTATTATACTATACTATATTATACTATACAGTACTTATACTATATTGTACTATACAGTACTTATACTATATTGTACTATGTACTGTACTTTACTATATTGTACTATACTATAATATACTATACATTATTATACTATACTATTTTATACTATACTGTACTATACTATACTATACTATACTGTACTATACTATAATATACTATACATTATTATACTATACTATTCTATACTATACTATACTATACTATATTATACTATATACTGTACTATACTATATTGTACTATACTATAATATACTATACATTATTATACTATACTATTTTATACTATACTGTACTATACTATACTATATTATACTATATACTGTACTATACTATACTATATTATATACTGTACCATACTATACTCTACTATACTATAATATACTATACATTATTATACTATAATATATTATACTTTACTGTATTATATTATATACTGTACTATACTATAATATATACTATACAAACTTTTTAACCATGTGGATTTCCCAGAAGGCAATCTTTGTATTTTGTTCTGTTTTTAAAGTCTCTATAGTCTATCTTAGACCATCTGGTAGCTTTCAGCTCTGAACTTGTAAAATCTGCCTTGCATTTTATATCCACCGCTCTATTTCATTAAAATAATCATTCTTATATTAAAATACTGTATCCATCAGCAGACCACCTATTACATTATTAGATCTAGTATCTAGTATTAGAAGGGCTATTTAGCTGTTAACGAGAACCGAGTTTTACCTTCAATAATAACAATAGATAAATGTTATCATACAACTGATTGGGTGTTAGGAGTTACTGGCCCTCAGCAAAATTGCCCGTGACCCCCTCGATTAGTCTTCTAAGGGCACAGCATTCTATAACCGTGTAAATGAACGAGGTGTAATATAGATTATTCCTCTGCAGTTCCTGGCAGCCATTAACATACACAGATGCAAATGCACTTTAAATGTAGGAATCTGTATCTCATCAAAGAAAAATGTCAGCAGTTCTCAGATCCATTACATTCTGACAATCCAAGGTTACAAATATACTTCACCATGGAAAAGGCGATTGTTTATTAAAATACTGAGAGCAATATCATCCTGCAATTGCCATTCCCAACTATTAATATTCACATGTTAGGAATTATGCGTGAAAATGTATATAAGGGTAAACTGTACATTATGTTAAGTAAGAGATATCTTTTGGCAGGATATCACATCACACCTTATTATATAGTACACTTCCTTTGACCCTATGACATAATCAAGAATAAAAATGAGGTAATATTAAGGTTTTTAATTTTATTTTAAATAAAATGCGACATTAAGGGCATTTCGTGAATTTCTGTAGCATTAATCTGCCGTTAAGTTGAACAACCTTGCAAAAAATAGCGTTAAACCAAAGGGTGTTTTTTTTTTGAATGGCGTAATGAACCGAACATACGTTTTCGGCTTTTCTAAAAAGAAAAATATGAAAAATTATATTAATAAGGAAAAACTCCATGGGGGATTTTCCAGCCAAGAAAACAACCCCAAGAAATACCTTCTCGCTACAGAATTTCCCAGGGAGAAAATTCCAATTTTCGCCTTTTTTATAAATTGCAAAAATAGTGTGTGTGTGTGGGGGGGGGGGGGGAATCTGCATTTTTGCTTTATAAATATGGCGTTTAGTTTTATTACATTTGATCTATTAATCTAACAAGGTTTTCAGACATTTTTTTGTTTGTTTAGAAAGAAGTTTCATTGACGGGAAGTGTACTCTTCTTTTAAAGCAGTTGTTACTAATAGTTTCAATTAAAAAATAATGAAAATAATTCATGTGAATACAAATGGCAATGTTTGGATGCATTTCGCTATGATTCTGCTTGTAACATTTGTGCAATGCCGTGATTAAAATAAAACGTGATTCCAATAGCCTTGAAAATAAATTTAAGTATTAAAGGGGAGCAGAGAACACAACAAGGGTGACAACTTAAAGAGAAGAGGATTGGCCATCCTTGACACACACAACAGGAACTGGTTAAGCATTTAAAGGGAAAGGCGCGTCTTCTCTGTTTGATATGAACTTTATCACTTCCCACTTCAAAGATATAATGTCTGGATTTATTTTTTTCTTCTGCAATCACCTTCTAAAATCCATTTTAAATTAAATATATATGAACTTTTACCGCATTTAGTAAAACTGTGGCAACAGAAAGTCGAGATATTAAACTGCAAAGAAGTCAACAAAATGTCATTTTGGCCATAAAACATCCTGCCCTAAACATTTCTGCATAATTAATTCCTCTGATGCATTAAGGGACATTATACACAATATTCATCACAAGCAGTGCCAATAAAATGGTTATTTATGGGTGGATATTAGTTAATTCAATCCATAGCTTGGTTGGATTTCTTTACAAGTTGTCGCTCGAAAGTGGGGGTTGGGGGGGGAACAGGCAACTTCTTAAACTGGAGCTAGGTGAATATACGAGTGCAATTAAAATATGTCAAGGGGTCACAATAGCTCAAACCGTGTCATTCGTGTACTTGGTACAGCCATCTTGAATGTTGAGTGTTGTAAATGACACATCTACGTGTGTCTAGAAGCCACTTTGCCTTTGTTTTAACAATCATGTTTCGATCAGGACACAACTATTGAGCGATAATGTACACTGACATATATTGCATCTTGGGCTAAATCACTAGGTAAGTGAGAAGATATGTTATGAATGAAAAGTGCAAAATGGCAGCTTGGTATTTCTGACCTTGAGTTATGTTCTTTTTAGTCATGAAAATACAATGAATTAAAGGGTTGTTTAGCTTCCCATCTTATTGTCTACCTCAAGTGTAAAACTAGCCCTTGCAGTTGATTGGAGGACACAAATTAATGTCCAGTCTAAAAAAATGTTACATATAGGTGTGTAGCTGATTCCCCCCGCAAGAGTGGTAGCCAGACCCCTGACAAACACCCTCTTTATACAACCTCCATTACTTATTATGGGTAGGGTATAAAGGTTAGACTAAATGGACGTATGTCTTTTTACAACCTCCAATACAATGTTACTATGTAACTGTTATACAGACATTATGGGTAGGGAATAAAGGTTGGACTAGATGGACATATGTCTTTATATAACCTCCAATACTGTGTTACTATGTAACTGTTATACAGAACATATGGGGAGCGGTATAAGGTTGGACTAGATGGACGTATGTCTTTATACAACCTCCAATACTATGTTATATGTAACTTTATACAGACATTATGGGTAGGGGTATAAAGGTTGGACTAGGGATGTATAGTCTTTATATAACCTCCAATACTATGTACTATGTAACTGTTATACAGACATTATGGGTAGGGTATAAAGGTTGGACTAGATGGACGTATGTCTTTATACAACTCCAATACTATGTTACATGTACTGTTATACAGACATTATGGGTAGGGTATAAAGGTTGGACTAAATGGAGTATGTCTTTTACAACCTCCAATATTAATGTTCAATGTACTGTATACAGACATTATGGGTAGGGTATAAAGGTGGACTAGATGGACGTATGTCTTTATACAACCTCCAATACTATGTTACTATGTAACTGTTTACAGACATTATGGGTAGGTATAAGGTTGGACTAGATGGAGTATGTCTTTATACAACTTCCAATACTATGTTACTATGTAACTGTTATACAGACATTATGGGTAGGGTATAAAGGTGGACTGGATGGACGTATGTCTTTTTACAACTCCAATACTATGTTACTATGTAACTGTTATACAGACATTATGGGTAGGGTATAAAGGTTGGACTAGATGAACCTATGTCTTTATACAACCTCCAATACTGTGTTACTATGTAACTGTTATACAGACATTATGGTAGGGTATAAAGGTGGACTAGATGGACGTATGTCTTTATACAACTCCAATACTATGTTACTATGTAACTGTTATACAGACATATGGGTAGTGTATAAAGGTTGGACTAGATGGACGTATGCTTTTATACAACCTCCAATACTATGTTACTATGTAACGTTATACAGACATTATGGTAAGGTATAAAGGTTGTGACTAGAGGACGTATGTCTTTATACAACCTCCAATACTATGTTACATGTAACTGTTATACAGACATTATGGGTAGGGTAAAAGGTTGGACTAAATGGACGTATGTCTTTTTACAACCTCCAATACTATGTTACTATGTAACTCTTATACAGACATTATGGGTAGGGTATAAAGGTTGGACTGATGGACGTATCTTTATACAACCTCCATTACTTATTATGGGTAGGTATAAAGGTTGGACTAAATGGAGTATGTGTTTACAACCTCAAATACTATGTTACTATGTAACTGTATACAGACATTATGGGTAGGGTATAAAGGTTGGACAGATGGACGTATGTCTTATACAACCTCCATTACTATTATGGGTGGGTATAAAGGTTGGACTAAAGGACGTATGTCTTTTACAACCTCCAATACTAGTTTACATGTAACTGTTATACAGACATTATGGGTAGGGTATAAGGGTTGGACTAGATGGACGTATGTCTTTTATACAACCTCCAATACTATGTTACTATGTAACTGTTATACAGACATTATGGGTAGGGTATAAAGGTTGGACTAAATGGACGTATGTCTTTTTACAACCTCCAATACTATGTTACTATGTAACTGTTATACAGACATTATGGGTAGGGTATAAAGGTTGGACTAGATGGACGTATGTCTTTATACAACCTCCATTACTTATTATGGGTAGGGTATAAAGGTTGGACTAGATGGACGTATGTCTTTATACAACCTCCATTACTTATTATGGGTAGGGTATAAAGGTTGGAAAATGGCGTATGTCTTTTTACAACCTCCAATACTATGTTACTGTTATACCCACATTATGGTAGGGTATAAAGGTTGGACTAGATGGACGTATGTCTTTTATACAACCTCCACTAACTATGTTACTATGTAACTGTTATACAGACATTATGGGTAGGGTATAAAGGTTGGACTAGATGGATGTATGTCTTTATACAACCTCCAATACTATGTTACTATGTAACTGTTATACAGACATTATGGGTAGGGTATAAAGGTTGGACTAGATGGACGTATGTCTTATACAACCTCCAATACTATGTTACTATGTAACTGTTATACAGACATTGTAGGGTTAGGGTATAAGGTTGGACTAGATGGACGTATGTCTTTACAACATCCAATACTATGTTATTATGTAACGTGTATACAGACATTATGGGTAGGGTAAAGGTGGACTAGATGGACGTATGTCTTTATACAACCTCCAATACTATGTTACTATGTAACTGTTATACAGACATTATGGGTAGGGTATAAGGTTGGACTAGATGGACGTATGTCTTTATACAACCTCCAATACTAGTTACTATGTAACTGTTACAGACATTATGGGTGGGTTATAAGGTTGGACGATGGACGTATGTCTTTATACAACCTCAATACTATGTTACTATGTAACTGTTATACAGACATTATGGGTAGGTATAAAGGTTGGAACTAGATGGACGTATGTCTTTATACAACCTCCAATACTATGTTACTATGTAACTGTTATACAGACATTATGGGTAGGGTATAAAGGTTGGACAATGGACGTATGTCTTTATACAACATCCAATACTATGTTATTATGTATTGTTATACAGAATTATGGGTAGGGTATAAAGGTTGGACTAGATGGACGTATGTCTTTATACACCTCCAATATATGTTACTATGTAACTGTTACACAGACATTATGGGTAGGGTATAAAGGTTGGACTAGATGGACGTATGTTTTATACAACCTAATACTATGTTACTATGTACGTTATACAGACATTATGGGTAGGTATAAAGGTTGGACTAGATGGACGTATGTCTTTATCAACCTCCATACATACTATGTACTATGTAACTGTTATACAGACATTATGGGTAGGGTATAAAGGTTGGACTAAATGGACGTATGTCTTTTTACAACCTCCAAACTATGTTACTATGTAACTGTTATACAGACATTATGGGTAGGGTATAAAGGTTGGACTAGATGGACGTATGTCTTTATCAACCTCCATACTTTATTATGGGTAGGGTATAAAGGTTGGACTAAATGGAGTATGTCTTTTACAACCTCAAAACTATGTTACTATGTAACTGTTATACAGACATTATGGGTAGGGTAATAAGGTTGGACTAGATGGACGTATGTCTTTATACAACCTCCATTGACTTATTATGGGTAGGGTATAAAGGTTGGACTAATGGAGTATGTCTTTTTACAACCTCCAATACTATGTTACTATGTAACTGTTATACAGACATTATGGGTAGGGTATAAAGGTGGACTAGATGGACGTATGTCTTTACAATCTCAATACTATGTTAATTGAACTGTTATACAGACATTGTAGGTAGGGTATAAAGTGTTGGACTAAATGGACGTATGTCTTTTACAACCTCCAATACTATGTTACTATGTAACTGTTATACAGACATTATGGGTAGGGTATAAAGGTTGGACTAGATGGACGTATGTCTATACAACCTCCATTACTTTATGTATGGGTAGGGTATAAAGGTTGGACTAGATGGACGTATGTCTTTATACAACCTCCATTACTTATTATGGGTAGGGTATAAAGGTTGGACTAAATGGACGTATGTCTTTTTACACCTCCAATACTATGTTACTGTTATACCGACATTATGGGTAGGGTATAAAGGTTGGACTAGATGGACGTATGTCTTTATACAACCTCCAATACTATGTTACTATGTAACTGTTATACAGACATTATGGGTAGGGTATAAAGGTTGGACTAGATGGAGTATGTCTTTATACAACCTCCAAACTATGTTACTATGTAACTGTATACAGACATATGGGTAGGGTATAAAGGTTGGACTAGATGGACGTATGTCTTTATACAACCTCCAATACTATTTTACTATGTAACGTTATACGACTTATGGTAGGGTATAAGGTTGACTAGATGCGTATGTCTTTATACAACATCCAATACTATGTTATTAGTAACTGTTATACAGACATTATGGGTAGGGTATTAAGGTTGGACTAGATGGACGTATGTCTTTATACAACCTCCAATACTATGTTACTATGTAACTGTTATACAGACATTATGTGTAGTGTATAAAGGTTGGACTAGATGGACGTATGTCTTATACAACCTCCAATACTATGTTACTATGTAACTGTTACACAGACAAATGGGTAGGTAAAAGGTTGGACTAGATGGACGTAGTTCTTTATACAACCTCTAATACTATGTTACTATGTAACTGTTATACAGACATGTAGGTAGGTATAAAGGTTGGACTAGATGGACGTATGTCTTTATACAACCTCCATACTATGTTACTATGTAACTGTTATACAGAATTATGGGTAGGGTATAAAGGTTGGACTAGATGGACGTATGTCTTTATACAACATCCAATACTATGTTATTATGTAAAATGTTATACAGACATATGGGTAGGGTTAAAGTGTTGGACTAGATGGACGTATGTCTTTATACAACCTCCAATACTATTTTACTATGTAACTGTTAAACAGACATTATGGGTAGGGTATAAAGGTGGACTAGATGGACGTATGTCTTTATACAACCTCTAATACTATGTTACTATGTAACTGTTATACAGACATTATGGGTAGGTTATAAAGGTTGGACTAGATGGACGTATGTCTTATACAACCTCCAAACTATGTTACTATGTAACGTTATACAGACATTATGTTAGGGTATAAAGGTTGGACTAGATGGACGTATGTCTTTATACAACCTCCAATACTATGTTACTATGTAACTGTTATACAGACATTAGGGTAGGGTATAAAGGCTGGACTAGATGGACGTATGTCTTTATACAACCTCCAATACTATGTTACTATGTAACTGTTATACAGAAATATGGGTAGGTATAAAGGTGGGACTAGATGGACGTATGTCTTATACAACCTCCAATACTATGTTACTATGTAACTGTTACACAGACATTATGGGTAGGGTATAAAGGTTGGACTAGATGGACGTATGTCTTTATACAACCTCTAATACTATGTTACTATGTAAACTGTTACACAGACATTAGGGGAGGGTATAAAGTTGGACTAGAGGACGTTGTCTTTATACAACCTCCAATACTATGTTACTATGTAACTGTTATACAGACATTATGGGTAGGGTATAAAGGTTGGGCTAGATGGACGTATGTCTTTATACACCCAATACTAGTTACTATGAAAGTTATACAGACATTATGGGTAGGTTAAAAGGTTGGACTAGATGGACGTATGTCTTTATCAACTCCAATACTATGTTATAGTAACTGTTATACAGACATATGGGTAGGGTATAAAGGTTGGACCAATGGACGTATGTCTTTATACATCCTCAATACTATGTTACTATGGAACTGTTATACAGACATTATGGGTAGGGTATAAGGTTGGACTAGATGGACGTATGTCTTTATACAACCTCCAATACTATGTTACTTTAACTGTTAGACAGACATTATGGGTAGGTATAAAGGTTGGACAGATGGACGTATGTCTTTATACAACCTCCAATACATGTTACTATGTAAGTTTATACAGACATTTAGGATGGGTATAAAGGTGGACTAGATGGACATATGTCTTTTAACAACCTCAATACTATGTTACTATGTAACTGTTATACAGACATTATGGTAGAGATAAAGGTTGGATAGATGGAAGTATGTCTTAATACAACCTCCAAAACTATGGTACTATGTAACGTTATTACAGACATATGGGTAGAGTATAAAGGTTGGACTAAATGGAAGTATGTCTTTATACAACCCCAATAATATGTTACTATATAACCGTTATACAGACATTATGGGTAGGGTATAAAGGTTGGACTAGATGGACGTATGTCTTTATACAACTCCAATACTATGTACATATGTTAACTGTTAGACAGACATTATGGGTAGTGTATAAAGGTTGGACTAGATGGACGTATGCTTTATACAACCTCCAATACTATACTATGTAACAGTTAACAGACATTGTGGGTAGGGTATAAAGGTTGGACTAGATGGACGTATGTCTTTATACAACCTCAATACTATGTTACTATGTAACTGTTATATAGAGATATGGGTAGGGTATAAAGGTGTGGACTAGATAGACGTATGTCTTTATACAATCTCCAATACTATGTACTATGTACTGTTATACAGAACATTATGGGTAGGGTATAAAGGTTGGGACTAGATGGAGTATGTCTTTATACAACTCCAATCTATGATACTATGTAATTGTTAGACAGACATTATGGGTAGGGTATAAAGGTTGGACTAGTTGGACGTATGTCTTTATACAACCTCCAATACTATGGTACTATGTAACTGTTATTACAGACATTATGGGTAGGGTATAAAGGTTGGACTGATGGAGTATGTCTTTATACAACCTCCAATACTATGTTACTATGTAACGTTATACAGACATTATGGGTAGGGTATAAAGGTTGGACTAGATGGACGTATGTCTTTATACAACCTCCAATACTATGTTACTAGTAACTGTTATACAACATTATGGGTAGGGTATAAGGTTGGACTAAATGGACGTATGTCTTTTTACAACCTCCAATACTATGTTACTATGTAACTGTTATACAGACATTAGGGTAGGGTATAAAGGTTGGATAGATGGACGTATGTTCTTTATACAACCTCCAATACTATGTTACTATGTAACTGATACAGACACTTATGGGTAGGGTATAAGGTTGGACTAGATGGACGTATGTCTTTATACAACTCCAATAATGTTACTATGTAACTGTTATACAGACATATGGGTAGGTATAAAGGTTGGACTGGATGGAGTATGTCTTTTTTACAACCTCCAATACTATGTTACTATGTAACTGTTATACAGACATTATGGGTAGGGTATAAGGTTGGACTAGATGGACGTAGTCTTTATACAACAACTCCAATACTGATGTTACTATGTAACTGTTATACAGACATTATGGGTAGGGTATAAAGGTTGGACTAGATGGACGTATGTCTTTATACAACCTCCAATACTATGTTACTATGTAACTGTTATACAGACATTATGGGTAGGTAAAGGTTGGACTAGATGGACGTATGTCTTTATACAACCTCCAATACTATGTTACTAGTAACTGTTATACAGACATTAGGGTAAGGTATAAAGGTTGACTAGATGGACGTATGTCTTTTATACAACCTCCAATACTATGTTACTATGTAACTGTTATACAGACATTATGGGTAGGGTAAAGGTTGGACTAATGGACGTATGTCTTTTTACAACCTCCAATACTATGTTACATGTATAACTCTTATACAGACATTATGGGTAGGGTATAAAGGTTGGACTAATGGACGTATATCTTTATACAACTCCTTATTATATGGGTAGGGTATAAAGGTTGGACTAAATGGAAGTATGTCTGTTTACAACCTCAAATACTATGTTACTATGTAACTGTTATACAGACATTATGGGTAGGGTATAAAGGTTGGACTAGATGGACGTATGTCTTTATACAACCTCCATTACTATTATGGTAGGGTATAAAGGTTGGACTAAATGGACGTATGTCTTTTTACAACCTCCAATACTAGTTACTATGTACTGTTATACAGACATTATGGGTAGGGTATAAAGGTTGGACTAGATGGACGTATGTCTTTATACAATCTCCAATACTATGTTACTATGTAACTGTTATACAGACATTATGGGTAGGGTATAAAGGTTGGACTAAATGGACGTATGTCTTTTACAACCTCCAATACTATGTTACTATGTAACTGTTATACAGACATTATGGGTAGGGTATAAAGGTTGGACTAGATGGACGTATGTCTTTATACAACCTCCATTAACTTATTATGGGTAGGGTATAAAGGTTGGACTAGATGGACGTATGTCTTTATACAACCTCCATTACTTATTATGGGTAGGGTATAAAGGTTGGACTAAATGGACGTATGTCTTTTTACAACCTCCAATACTATGTTACTGTTATACCGACATTATGGGTAGGGTATAAAGGTTGGACTAGATGGACGTATGTCTTTATACAACCTCCAATACTATGTTACTATGTAACTGTTATACATACATTATGGGTAGGGTATAAAGGTTGGACTAGATGGATGTATGTCTTTATACAACCTCCAATACTATGTTACTATGTAACTGTTATACAGACATTATGGGTAGGGTATAAAGGTTGGACTAGATGGACGTATGTCTTTATACAACCTCCAATACTATGTTACTATGTAACTGTTATACAGACATTATGGGTAGGGTATAAAGGTTGGACTAGATGGACGTATGTCTTTACAAAATCCCAATACTATGTTATCTATGTAACTGTTATACAGACATTATGGTAGGGGGGTATAGAGGTTGGACTAGATGGACGTTGTCTTTATACAAACCTCCAATACTATGTTACTATGTAACTGTTATACAGACATTATGGGTAGTGTATAAAGTTGGACTAGATGGACGTATGTCTTTATACAACCTCCAATACTAGTTACTATGTAACTGTTACAGACATTATGGGTAGGGTATAAAGGTTGGACTAGATGGACGTATGTCTTATACAACCTCTAATACTATGTTACTATGTAACTGATACAGACATTATGGGTAGGTTATAAGGTTGGACTAGATGGACGTATGTCTTTATACAACTCCAATACTATGTTACTATGTAACTGTTATACAGACATTATGGGTAGGGATAAAGGTTGGACTAGATGGACGTAGTCTTTATACAACATCCAATCTATGTTACGTAATTGTTATACAGACATTAGGGTAGGGTATAAAGGTTGGACTGATGGACGTATGTCTTTATACAACCTCCAATACTATGTTACTATGTAACTGTTACACAGACATTATGGGTAGGGTATAAAGGTTGGACGATGGACGTATTGTCTTTATACAACCTCTAATACTATGTTACTATGTAACCGTTATACAGACATTATGGGTAGGTATAAAGGTTGGACTAGATGGACGTATGTCTTTATACAACTCAATACATATGTTACTATGTAACTGTTATACAAGACATTAGGGTAGGGTATAAAGGTTGGACTAATGGACGTTGTCTTTTTACAACCTCCAATACTATGTTACTATGTAACTGTTATACAGACATTAGGGTAGGGTATAAAGGTTGGACTAGATGGACGTATGTCTTTATACAACCTCCATTACTTATTATGGGTAGGGTATAAAGGTTGGACTAAATGGAAGTATGTCTGTTTACAACCTCAAATACTATGTTACTATGTAACTGTTATACAGACATTATGGGTAGGGTATAAAGGTTGGACTAGATGGACGTATGTCTTTATACAACCTCCATTTACTTATTATGGGTAGGGTATAAAGGTTGGACTAAATGGACGTATGTCTTTTTACAACCTCCAATACTATGTTACTATGTAACTGTTATACAGACATTATGGGTAGGGTGTAAAGGTTGGACTAGATGGACGTATGTCTTTTACAATCTCCAATACTATGTATATGTAACTGTTATACAGACATTATGGGTAGGGTATAAAGGTTGGACTAATGGACGTATGTCTTTTTACAACCTCCATACTAGTTTACTATGTAACGTTTATACAGACATTATGGGTAGGGTATAAAGGTTGGACTAGATGGACTGTATGTCTTTATACAACCTCCATTACTTATTATGGGTAGGGTAAAAGGTTGGACTAATGGACGTATGTCTTTATACAACCTCCATACTGTATTATGGGGTAGGGTATAAAGGTTGGACTAATGGACGTATGTCTTTTTACAACCTCCAATACTATGTTACTGTTTATACGGACATTATGGGTAGGGTATAAAGGTTGGACTAGATGGACGTATGTCTTTATACAACCTCAATACTATGTTACTATGTAACTGTTATACAGACATTATGGGTAGGGTATAAAGGTTGGACTAGATGGATGTATGTCTTTATACAACCTCCATACTATGTTACTATTGAACTGTTATACAGAAATTATGGGTAGGGTATAAAGGTTGGACTAGATGACGTAGTCTTTATACAACCTCCAATACTATGTTACTATGTAAGTTATACAGACATTATGGGTAGGGTATAAGGTTGGACTAGATGGACGTATGTCTTTATACAACATCCAAACTATGTTATTATGAACTGTTATACAGACATTATGGGTAGGGTATAGAGGTTGGACTAGATGGACGTATGTCTTTATACAACCTCCAATACTATGTTACTATGTAACTGTTATACAGACATTATGGTAGTGTATAAAGGTTGGACTAGATGGGTATGTCTTATACAACCTCTCAATACTATGTTACTATGTAACTGTTACACAGACATTATGGGTAGGGTATAAAGGTTGGACTAGATGGACGTATGTCTTTATACAACCTCTAATACTATGTTACTAGTAAATGTTATACAGACATTATGGGTAGGTTATAAAGGTTGGACTAGATGGACGTATGTCTTTATACAACTCCAATACTATGTTACATGTAACTGTTATACAGACATTATGGGTAGGGTAAAGGTTGGACTAGATGGACGTATGTCTTTATACAAATCCATACTATGTTATATGTAACTGTTATACAGACATTATGGGTAGGGTATAAAGGTTGGACTAGATGACGTATGTCTTTAACAACCTCCAATACTATGTTACTAGTAAACTGTTAACAGACATTATGGGTAGGGTATAAAGGTTGGACTAGATGGACGTATGTCTTATACAACCTCTAATACTATGTTACTATGTACATGTTATACAGACTTATGGGTAGGTTATAAAGGTTGGACTAGATGGACGTATGTCTTTATACAACCTCCAATACTATGTTAATATGTAATGTTATACAGACATTATGGGTTAGGTATAAAGGTTGGACTAGATGGACGTATGTCTTTATACAACTCCAATACTATGTTACTATGTAACTGTTATACAGACATTATGGGTAGGGTATAAAGGCTGGACTAGATGGACGTATGTCTTATAACAACTCAATACTATGTTACTATGTAACTGTTATACAGACTTATGGGTAGTGTATAAAGGTTGGACTAGATGGACGTATGTCTTTATACAACCCCAATACTATGTACTATGTAACTGTTACCAGACATTATGGGTAGGGTATAAAGGTTGGGACTAGATGGAGTATGTCTATACAACCTCTAATACTATGTTACTAGTAACTGTTACACAGACTTATGGGTGGGTATAAAGGTTGGACTGATGGACGTATGTCTTTATACAACCTCCAATACTATGTTACTATGTAACTTTTATACAGACATTATGGGTAGGGTAATAAGGTTGGACTAGATGGACGTATGTCTTTACAACCTCCAATACTATGTTACTATGTAACTGTATACAGACTTATGGGTGTGGTTATAAAGGTTGGACTAGATGGACGTATGTCTTTATCAAATTCCAATACTATGTTACTATGTAACTGTTATACAACATTATGGGTAGGGTATAAGGTTGGACCAATGGACGTATGTCTTTATACATCTCCAATACTATGTTACTATGTAACTGTTATACAGACATTAGGGTAGGGTTAAAGGTGGACTAGATGGACGATGTCTTTATACAACCTCCAATACTATGTTACTATGTACTGTTAGACAGACATTATGGGTGGTATAAAGGTTGGACTAGATGGACGTATGTCTTTATACAACCTCAATACTATGTTACTATGTAACTGTATACAGACATTATGAGTGGGTATAAAGGTTGGACTAGATGGATATGTCTTTATACAACCTCCATACTATGTTACTATGTAACTGTTATACAGACATTATGGGTAGAGGTATAAGGTTGGACTAGATGGAGTATGTCTTAATACAAACTCCAAAACTATGTTACTATGTAACTGTTATACAGACATTATGGGTAGAGTATAAAGGTTGGACTAGATGGAGTATGTCTTATACAACCTCCAATACTATGTTACTATATAACCGTTATACAGACATTATGGGTAGGGTATAAAGGTTGGACTAGATGGACGTTGTCTTTATACAACCTCAATACTATGTTACTATGTTACTGTTAGACAGACATTATGGGTAGTGTATAAAGGTTGGACTAGATGGACGTATGTCTTTAACAACCTCCAATACTATGTTAATGTAACAGTTATACAGACATTGTGGGTAGGGTATAAAGGTGGACTAGGGACGTATGTCTTTATACAACCTCCAATACTATGTTACTATGTAACTGTTATATAGAGATTATGGGTAGGGTATAAAGGTTGGACTAGATACGATATGTCTTTATACAATCTCCAATACTATGTTACTATGTAACTGTTTATACAGACATTATGGGTAGGGTATAAAGGTTGGACTAGATGGACGTATGTCTTTATACAACCTCCATACTATGATACTATGTAACTGTTATACAGACATTGGGTAGGGTATAAAGGTTGGACTAGATGGACGATATGTCTTTATACAACCTCCAATACTATGTTACTATGTAATTGTTAGACAGACATTATGGGTAGGGTATAAAGGTGGACTAGTTGGACGTATGTCTTTATACACCTCCAATACTATGGTACTATGAACTGTTATACAGACATTATGGTTAGGGTATAAGGTTTGGATAGATGGACATATGTCTTTATACAACCTCCAATACTATGTTACTATGTAACTGTTAGACAGACATTATGGGTAGGGTATAAAGGTTGGACTAGATGGTGGTATGTCTTTTTACAAACTCCAATACTGTGCAACTTTCTTGGACACCTGATGGATGTATGTCTTTATACAACCTCCAAAGTTACTTTGTAACTGTTAGACAGGCATTTTGGGTGCGGTATAAAAGTCGGACTACAATTCTACCTACAATACTATGTAACTATGTGTACACATGTTGAATACATATACCTCTATAGTTTACACACTTATTACCAAACTTTACAGCAGTATTTGTGATGGTCTTGCTGTCTGTCTCTCTACAAGAAAGACGGTGATATCATTTCATTTAAAGGAAAATCCAAGTTCTTGAATAAAAAAACCTTACTATGTTGCAATAGAAGGTCCTAAATAAAGAATGTATTTCTTCTATGCAAAAAATGATATAATTCTGATAAAAAACAAATTAGAAATGACGATAAAAATATATTCATTAATGAAACATCCTCATGTCCCATTTCCAGAATCCAGTTTTCCACGTCTAGGTGCCATCTCATAATTAGATCTTGCGCTTTTTATGAAGGTATAAAGGTCAAAGTGTTGCATCCAATGACCTTTCCTGGTCCATTTATCAAATAAAATGTTAACATTCTAAGGAAGGAAGTACTTCTCTGGGTTCTACCATTTCCACTAGAAATATCCAGGGCATTGACCATTGAGATATCTTCATTCTACCTCCCTTAAATACACTGTTACACTGTCAATCCAGTCATCCAAATGTCATGATCTCAGCATATTATTCCATATATCCTTTCACCCTGACAAATAAAAGCCAATCAACAAGAAGAATCTCCTATTTATCATTAAAACCAGAGAAAAACATGTAAACTAAAAATGTAAACTAATTTTAAAACAATTAAAGGCCGTGTTCACCCTTAAAGGGTATGTATACTGGAAATGACAGTAAGGCACTTGATTGAAAGCTGAAATGTAAGATGTTTCAGTTTGTGTATCTAAAAACAATGGGGGGGTAGATCAACAAAAAACTGGTACATTGATAATTGGGATGAATTATAGTTTCCACTAATCGAAAATGTTAAATTAAAATATTTCTTTTTAAAAAATTGGACTTGTCAGTTATCTGCCCGCAACCTTTGTGACTATATATTTAATGATATGTTCCGTTCTCACAATGGTATCCGCCTCCTACCCCTGCTCAATGAGCTTTTTATAAGCTTGAGCGTAGGCAGCAGGTGAAACAGCAGTCAATCATTGGTTGTGATGTCAGTTGTCACAGCCTTGATTGACAGCATAGAGGGAGGAGCCAGCTTACTCTGCCAGAATGGGGACAATAATTATCCTTAAATATACAGGTAATAATGTGCAAAATATATCAGTTGGGGTTGGGGGCAGTTTTTGTTATTAGGGCGGACATGCCCTTTATTAAAAAACATTTCATGGTTTCCAATCTGGTAAAACGGGACGTGAGATTTCCAATGTTATCCTAAATGAATTTTTAAATGGAAGGTTTTAGATCTTGGAAGAATGTCAATGTTATTTGCGTATAAATTGGAAGGGAGGTGAACTCTTTCCTATCACCAACATGGAGCCGTAAATACTGGGTGACGTGTTTTGTGTTTGCCATTATCAAGCCACAGTCAAGCACTCGTGCCCCAATCTGTTCAAACCAATAATGACTCTTGGCTGCCGGCGGACAAATTATTTAAACAAATATGTCATTTCCAAAAAATTTTATGTTAGTTTTAATGTACTTTCTCCCCGATCCGTTAATCTGTAGCTAATCTGTTGACTGAGTCACCGTCGCTATTTATAAGATCTCTCGGTCTGTCTAATGTAAGGTGCTTTATGTGATAAGAAAATCTACAGTCTAAAGATCGAATCACTAAAAATATCGATCCCTTGGATGCTGCTGTTACGATGGACACTATTGTGTGGTTTGTTGGAAATACGAAGATTGGGCCAGGTGGGAAATTTTCCACTGACCATATCGATAAGTCCCCACCTTGCCACAGATTTCGAGAAGAAAACTGTTGATTGCTGTACTTGCTATTTAGATTGGCGGGCCTTCTTAATCCCCGCCCTCCTAACCTGAATAAAAGCAGTCAGCATCAGTCTCTTAATAGATGACTATGGAACATTTTGGTGGCTTCTTCAATCCTTGGAATTTATAAGGGGGGACATTATTCTCTGTAAGACATAATAGTGTTCATTATTATAATGAAGAGTAACAGTGTATTATAACCTTATTATAGCCACTCAGTTACCTTCCTAAGCGACAATTAAAAGATCCCCAGCAAAAAAACCCCAACCAAACAAAATAACCAAACACGTCCGAATCCCAGCCGCAGTGTAAAAAAGACGCTGGCGCCGTTGTAAGATTCCACATTAAAAATGACATACAGCGTCTCGGATTAAAGCTTCTCTTAGATTTGAAGAATTTCCAAAAGGAATTATTCATGACTCTTTACTTTACGCCTTATCATGAAATGTATATTAAAGAAATTTAATTAGAATAATTAAAGCAATTTAAGCTCCATAATGTGCTATTGTTTTATCACATCATCTCGCTTCAGGACATCAGGTCAAAGCCTTTATTATTTTTTCTTTATTTAGCTTTTCATCATTATCCGGCTGGAGAAGATCTCGCCTCGAGACACTTTATCTCACACTTAACCCCGGAATCAGAAGCATTTGCCAAACTGGTAGCAAGAAGTCAACTAATTGTTAACACGGCGCATTGATTGCTCGGGGTAGAAATTGATGTATTGGCGGAAGGCTCATTTTCATATCCCCGGCTATAAATTAGCCCATTATTTGAACCTGATCACCGCAGTGATAAACGACTTAATAATTAAAACTAAAAAAAAAATGTTTTAGTTTGCCTTTTATTTCTTCCCTCAGATTTAATATCTTATCATAGAAAGGGTGGTCTGTCCTTCAGGGAACTATGGGTAAGAAAAAGATCTATAGGCTTTTAATACTATTAGTATTTATTACTACTCACCAGGAAGTCTGGAATGCCAGAAACAGCCGATGGTTACAGATATCAGCTAGTATAGAATCCATTTGGCGTAAATTTATTCTAGCTTACCCTTTAACCCTATTTTTTTTAGGCCACACCAGCGTGCTCTAACACGAGATCCGATCGCGTGTTTAAAGAGCACATACTAATGCGGATTCTTTATTAATAAGAAACATACAGGGAGATTCAATAAAAGTTCTTATTGTTAAAAATGGTGCTAATTTTGCCCCAACCAATCATATTTTATTTAACATTTGAAAGCTAACATCTGATTGGTTGGGGCAAAATTAGCACCATTTTTAAGGATAAGAACTTTTATTGAATAACCCTGATAGTATAGCTATAAAAGTTCTTATTGTTAAAAATGGTGCTAATTTTGCACCAACCACTCAGATACTATTTAACATTTGAAAGCTAACATCTTATTGGTTGGGGCAAAATTTGCACCATTTTTAACCATAAGAACTTTTATTGAATAACCCTATTTTTTTTCATTAAAAAAATCCTTGTTGGTTGTATTTAGCGCGTTTCGAATTTTCCACGTTTATTCATTTATGTTGGGGGTAAATTTTGATTAAATTTCTAGCTGGGGTGAATCCTCCGTGATTTATTTTTTTAATGCTCTATGGACTATTCAACTCTATATATAACATAAATTCCAGCAAAACCCGAGAGGAAAATTAACCTTTGTACATTGGGAGGCGCTATCTTTGCTTTGTTACAATACCTCCGAGAGCCTTCATTAGCCAAAGAGTTTATTGAATTAGCTTATAGATTCCAGCCACACCTTTAGCCTGCAATCATCTAAATTACTCTGTATCTCCATGCACCATCTAAACCTATCGGGCCTCAAATTTCTGTAATTGGACAAACTCATTACCTTCAACAGATGATCATGAATTATTGATCTTGACAACAGCACAATTAAGGGACCAGTCACCGGAATAACAGCTAGTTAAAGATCTACAGGATGAACACAGGGCTGTCAAACGGGCCATAATTAAATTAAAAAAAAAAAAACCCAGAAAATAAAGGGTAAAGACTTGGCGCTTAGACAGTCCCCCTGATCTATGGTTAATCAGTGTTATTGCATCGTCTGCTCGCGCTGGCCACATTTATACTAATGACCAATTATTATTTTGTCAGGAATTTAGGTTTGAATAATGGCTGTAAAATATAGATGCCCCAAACACAATAGTTCAATTAAAAATAACAATTCCAAACCTCTTTTATTAATAACCCATTCCAAAGCAATAACATAACAGGGTGAGGCGGCGGAAGGACGTTTTTGCGTTATGGTAGCAGACCGTGTTGCTTTGTTAAGTTAGGGGAAAAAAGGAACAGATAACGGAACATTAGATCAGGACTAGAACATCATTAGCAGTAAATCCTGCGTGTGATAACGCTCGTGAATGCGTACGGGTCCCCAGTATGCGAGAGAGAGGTGCACAAAAATGCGGATCGCACGTGGAGCGCAGAATAGCGCACTAGTGTGGCCACATCGGTTTCGCTTTTAAAAGCGCAACCGGATCGCGCTTAAAAGCGCATCGGTGTGTCCTAGCCCTAACTGATTGGAGACATGTTGACTTTAAATGTGGGATTAATAAAGCAATAGCCACCAATAAGAATTCTGCTTTCATAAGTTTAACTGCGGCTGACAGATCTCAGCCAAGTGCTGATTGGCTCTTATTGATTTTAAATTAGGAATGAAACGACTTTCACCCTTAAATGTGGCAAAGTGACAATACAACGGCCTCGGTCAATGCAGCAACAAAATTATGAAAAAACGTGAAAAATCAGATGAAATAGGTGTAGATCTAGGGTTGCCATCTTTGCGTTTAACGCACACTACAACGCGTGAAATGCGATACGATTTGCACAGTATTGTGGGGAAAATATGGTGACCACATGCGCTCCGAAAACACGTATCGCAGGGCATAGAATGTGCCCACCCACATCATACACTATCATGCAATTCTCACGCACTAATGGATCGCAATACGCGATAGTAGGCATCTGAAAAACACGCTGGTGTTACCTAGAACTAAGACCTAAACACGTATGACATAAGGCTGGTTAGTAATTCAGGCTAAGCCTCACTAGCGCGTGTCTCACGATGCTTACGATATTACGATATAGTTTTGCAATCTGATTGGATGGGAGAAATACAGAGCAGTGCATGTCAATGTGCATGGCCAAATTGTATACCTCAACCAGGATGAATAAAAAATGGGAACAAGTGAAATCTAAAGGTGGCCATACATATATCCGATTTTACCCGACCGAGTGCTCCCGCGACATTAGACCCATCCTGCCGGAACCACCTTTCCTGTACTTCTATGCGACCGACATGTGATCACAAAATGAATGGGATTTGCGATCGCATGTCGGTGGCATAGAAGAACGGTCTAATGTCTTGGGAGCGCTGGGTCGGGTAAGTAAAATCGGATATATTTATGGCCACCTTACATGTTGGTCTGGATCGGACGAATGGGCGATTGGACATGTTGGTAAATCACGGTTGAATGTGCAGTTCTCTATAGGACCACACGATCGGTCACATGAACTGTCACTATTGCTGCAACCAACAGTCATTTGTCCTGACTGAGTGCTTGTTCTTAGCGAACACTTGGTCGGGACAAAATATCCCTTTGTGTGTACCCAGCCTTAAAGGGTATCTCCACTGGTTTTGGTAAGTTTTCGGAATCCATTTCTATTGAAGAACGGGAGGTAAAGGAGCTGTGCCTTACCTTCCGTTCTTCAATAGAACACACAGGAGCCAGGAGAGAAGGTAAGAACTTACCCGCTCGCTCACTCCCCCGGCGCTTGGTCTGACAGGTCCCGACGGACCTTGTCTTCTATCCACTAATAGAGTCAGGTCCCTCATTATTGTACTGGTAGACCCCCCAGTAGATCAGTACAAGGATCATGATAATGTATGGAGCTGTATGGGGTCCATATAGTAATGTGGGATCTAATATAGTCAGGTCCCTCATTAGTACTGGATAGACCACCATATGGATCAGTACAGGGACATGATAATGTATGGAGCTGTATGGGGTCCATATAGTAATGTGGGATCACTAATATAGTCATGGTCCCCTATTATGTACTGGATAGACCACCAATATGGATCAGTACAGGGATCATGATAATGTATGGAGCTGTATGGGGTCCATATGTATGTGGGATCATTAATATAGTCATGGTCCCTCATTATGTACTGGATAGACCACCCCAATATGGATCAGTACAGGGACCATGATAATGTATGGAGCGTATGGGGTCCATATAGTAATGTGGGTCATAATATAGTCAGGCCCTCATTGTGTACTGGATAGACCCCCAATAGGATCAGTACAGGGACATGATAATGTATGGACTGTATGGGGTCCATATAGTACTGTGGGATCATTAATATAGTCATGGTCCCTCATTATGTACGGATAGACCCCCAATATGGATCGTACAGGGACATGATAATGTAGGAGCTGTATGGGGTCCATATAGTATTGTGGGATCACTAATATAGTCATGGTCCCTCATTATGACTGGATAGACCACCAATATGGATCAGTACAGGGATCATGATAATGTATGGGCTGTATGGGGTCCATATAGTACTGTGGGATCATAATATAGTCATGGTCTATTATGTACTGGATAGACCCCCAATATGGATCAGTACAGGGACCATGATAATGTGAGAGGTATGGGGTCCATAAGTATGTGGGATCATTAATATAGTCATGGTCCCTCATTTGTACTGGATAGACCCCCTATGGATCAGTACAGGGACCATGATAATGTATGGAGCTGTATGGGGGCCAATAGTAATGTGGGATCACTAATATAGTATGGTCCCTCATTATGTACTGGATAGACCCCCAATATGGATCAGTACAGGGATCATGATAATGTATGGAGCTGTATGGGGTCCATATAGTAATGTGGGATCATTAATATAGTCATGGTCCCTCATTGTGTACTGGATAGACCCCCAATATGGATCAGTACAGGGATCATGATAATGTATGGAGCTGTATGGGGTCCATATAGTAATGTGGGATCATTAAATAAGTCATGGTCCTTATTATGTACTGGATAGACCCAATATGATCAGTACAGGGACATGATAATGTATGGAGCTGTAGGGGTCCATATAGTAATGTGGGATCATATAATTAGTCATGGTCCCTCATTATGTACTGGATAGACCCCCAATATGGATCAGTACAGGGATCATGATAATGTATGGAGTGTATGGGGTCCATATAGTAATGTGGGATCATTAATATAGTCAAGGTCCCTCATTATGTACTGGATAGACCCCCAATATGGATCAGTACAGGGATATGATAATGTTGGAGCTGTATGGGGTCCATATAGTAATGTGGGATCCTTATATAGTCATGGTCCCTATTATGTACTGGATAGACCCCCAATATGGATCAGTACAGGACCATGAAATGTATGGAGCTGTATGGGGTCCATATAGTAATGTGGGATCATTAATATAGTCAGGTCCCTCATTGTGTACGGATAGACCCCCATATGGATCAGTACAGGGACTGATAATGTATGGAGCTGTATGGGGTCCATATAGTACTGTGGGATCATTAATATAGTCATGGTCCCTCAATGTGTACTGGATAGACCCCCAATTGGATCAGTACAGGGATCATGATAATGTATGGAGCTGTATGGGGGCCATATAGTAATGTGGGATCACTTAATATAGTCATGGTCCCTCATATGTACTGGTAGACCCCAATATGGATCAGTACAGGGATCGTGATATGTATGGAGCTGTATGGGGTCCATATAGTAATGTGGGATCATTAATATAGTCAAGGTCCCTCATGTGTACTGGATAGACCCACATATGGATCAGTACAGGGACATGATAATGTATGGAGCTGTATGGGGTCCATATAGTAATGTGGGATCATTAATATAGTCATGGTCCCTCATTATGTACTGGATAGACCCCAATATGGATCAGTACAGGGACCATGATAATGTATGGAGCTGTATGGGGTCCATATAGTATGTGGGATCATTAATATAGTCATGGTCCCTCATTATGTACTGGATAGACCCCAATATGGATCAGTACAGGATCATGATAATGTATGGAGCTGTATGGGGTCCATATAGTAATGTGGGATCATTAATATAGTCATGGTCCCTCATTATGTACTGGATAGACCCCATATGGATCAGTACAGGGACATGATAATGTATGGAGCTGTATGGGGTCCATATAGTATGTGGGATCATTAATATAGTCAGGCCTCATTATGTACTGGATAGACCCCAATATGGATCAGTACAGGGACATGATAATGTATGGAGCTATGGGGTCCATATAGTAATGTGGGATCTTAATATAGTCATGGTCCCTCATTATGTACTGGATAGACCCCCAGATATGGATCAGTACAGGGACCATGAAATGTATTAAGCTGTATGGGGTCCATATAGTATGTGGGATCATAATATAGTCATGGTCCCTCATTATGTACTGGATAGACACCCAATATGGATCAGTACAGGGATCATGATAATGTATGGAGCTGTATGGGGTCCATATAATTTGTGGATCATTAATATAGTCATGGTCCCTCATTATGTACTGGATAGACCCCCAGTATGGATCAGTACAGGGACCATGATAATGTATGGAGCGTTATGGGGTCCATATTAGATGTGGGGTCATTATAAGTCATGGTCCCTCATTATGTACTGGATAGACCCCCAGTAGGATCAGTACAGGACCATGAAATGTATGGAGCTGTATGGGGTCCATATAGTATGTGGGATCATACTATATTCATGGTCCCTCATTGTGTACTGGATAGACCCCCAATATGGATCAGTACAGGGACCATGACAATGTATTGAGCTGTATGGGGTCCATATGTATGTGGATCACTATATATAGTCATGGTCCCTATTATGTACTGGATAGACCCCATATGAATCAGTACAGGGACCATGATAATGATGGGGTGTATGGGGTCCATATAGTACTGTGGGATCACTAATATAGTCAAGGCCCCTCATTATGTACTGGATAGACCCACGTATGGATCAGTACAGGGACCATGATAATGTATTAAGCTGTATGGGGTCCATATAGTACTGGGGATCATTAATATAGTCATGGTCCTCATTATGTACGGATACACCCCTATGAATCAGTACGGGACCATGACAATGTTAAGCTGTATGGGGTCCATATAGTACTGTGGGATCATTAATATAGTCATGGTCCCTCATTATGTACTGGATAGACCCCCAGTATGATCAGTACAGGGACCATGGTAATGTATGGAGCTGTATGGGGTCCATATAGTAATGTGGGATCATTATATAGTATGGCTCTCATTATGTACAGGATAGACCCCAAGTATGGATCAGTACAGGGACCATGCTAATGTATGGAGCTGTATGGGGTCCATATAGTAATGTGGATCATCAATATAGTGATGACCCCTATTATGTACTAGATAGACCCCCATATGGATCAGTATAGAGACCATGATAATGTATGGAGTGTATGGGGTCCATATAGTAATGTGGGATCATTAATATAGTCATGGCCCTCATTATGTACTGATAGACCCCCAATGGATCAGTACAGGGATCGTGATAATGTATGGAGCTGTATGGGGTCTATAGTAATGTGGGATCATTAATATAGTCACGGACCCTCATTATGTACTGGATAGACCCCCAGTATGGATCAGTACAGGGACCATGTAATACATGGAGATGTATGGGGTCCATATAATAATGTGGGATCATTAATATAGTCACGGGCCCTCATTATGTACTGATAGACCCCCAGTATGGATCAGTACAGGGACCATGATAATGTATGGGGAGTTATGGGCCATGATAGTATATGGGGTGTATGGGGACCATTGATATGTAGGGATGTATGGGACCATGATAGTGTATGGGGAGTATGGGGACCATGATAGTGTATGGGGATGTAGGACCATGATAATGGATGGGATGTATGGGGACCAGATAGTGATGGGGATGTAGGGACCATGATAGTGTATGTGGATGTATGGGGACCATGATAGTGTATGGGGATGTATGGACAGATAGGGTATGGGGATGTATGGGGACCATGATAGTGTAGTGGGATGTAGGGACCATGATATGTATGGGGATTGTATGGGGACCATGATAGTGTATGGGGATGTCTGGGAACCATGATAGTGTATGGGGATTATGGGGACCATGGAAGTGTGATGGTGATGTATGGGGACCATGATAGTGTATGGGGTTGTATGGGGACATGAGATAGACGTTGGGGATGTATGGGGCCATGATAGGTAGGGGATGTATGGGGACCATGATAGGTATGGGGACCATGATAGTGTATTGGATGTATGGGGACCATGAAAGTCATGGGGATGTATGGGACCATGATAGGCATGGGGATTGTATGGGGACCATGATAGGGCATGGGTGTATGGGGACCATGATGTGCATGGGGATGTATGGGGACCATGATAGTTTATAGGAATATATATTCCTATCTGGTCTCCCACTAACCATGGACCAGGAAGGAGGTCTGTGTCAATGAGGAGGAAGAGGAAAATGTATTACTGCAAAACTAAACTTCCCAGCACCCCCTGCTGTACCTGATCACAAAGACTAGTAGCTGTGTGAGTGTTTTTTCCAAACCCTGTTTTAAACCCCAAGGGACACCCACATAAAACTAGCACACACCACCCCCACCAGGTTCCACAGAATTCCCCTTACCTGAAATCTCATACCGGGAGCCGCAAAGCGACGACGACAACAACAACAGAGACCGCTGTGGACATTTCCCCCTGACAACGGAAGTCCCGCCACCAACACGGAGTCAGACGGATGAGCTGCTACCGGCAAACCGCGCTTCACCGATGATTGGAGGATGAAGGTGCAGTCAATGAGGCAGCCTGCTGTGCGGGCGAGGGGCTAAGACTGACAGGAGGGGGAAGTGGAAACCAGTGGTGTCTAAGGCAGTGAGTAGGGTCATGGGGGCGAGCGAGAGCATGCAGGGAGAGGTTTAGTTAACTCTATTTGTTGGGTAAATAGCAGCAATTTTACAGGGAAAACAACTTCCCCCAAAACCATGCAGAATAGAAACAAGACTAGGGTTGGAAGTTATAAGGATTACTGTTGGAGCTGCCATACTGCAATACCCAGATTCCTTAGACAAATCTTCCCCTGGTATGGGAATGGTAATGATCATTAATAATAATATCACTAATAAGAAATAATAATTATATTATTAATATAATAATATCAATAATATAAATATATAATTACTAATAAGATTATTTTACTATTATTATTATTATTAATAAATAATAAATAAATAATCAACAATTAATAGTAGTAATCAGAATAATAACTAATAATTAATAAACAATCATTAATAATCTAATTAATATTACAATAATAGTAATAATAATTATAATTATAGTAATAATGATAATATACATAATAATAATAATAATAAAATGTTGGGTAACCATCGCACACCAGTCTTAATCAGATTTCCAATCTTTATTTCCAACGTTCCTTGAAAAGGTGCACGAACATTTATTTTAATGACTAGCGAGGAAGGATCGCTTCAGACCACCTGCACCCTGGTAAGATAAATTTAAGGTGTGCGGAAGTCTAGCCAAATCACTACTAATAATAATGATAATAGTAATTAATAATAATTAAAATAATATATTAACAATAATTAATAATAATAACAATAGTAATAATAATGATTTATATTAATAATAATAATGAATATTAATAATAGTAATAATATAAATAGTGATAATAATTAATCATAATAATAATTAAAAATAATAATTAATAATGTAATAATGATAATAATAAACTCTGGAATTAAAACAGTTCTGGTTGCTATCATCAGCAACCGCTGTAATGCCAAGATGGTGAATGCAAAAAAAATTCTGTATTTTTAACATTTCCTAATTTGATATTGATGAGTCCCCGGTTGTTATAAAACTACAACTCCCAGAATGCTCTGTTCTGTTGAGACGGCGCTGGAATAAACTTATTTTACTTAGAGGGAGAGGCAAGACTTACCCTTATAATTGCACAAAATCCTTTACAATGTCTAGAATTGTGCAAATCACAAAATTAATTTTGGATGATATGTTAGTTAAAGGACAACTATGGCCTTTAACTCTATTTAACCCTTATTGTAACCTGCTGTACCTTTAAAATGAAATCTCTAGGTAAACCTTGTTAGAAGTTATATTTCTGGAAAGGTTTTCAACATAACTTCCTGCTTCACCATATTGTAGCCATGTGACCAATTGCGTTTGTGAGCTGCTCAAAAATGGGAGGAGCAGAGAGTCAGGTGATGTTACTACAGCTACTGGCAGCAGGACGTTTCAACATTTACCTCGCTATAATTTCTCACAGGTTGCAACCAGATATGTAATTCAAAAGTTACAAGTCTGCAAGCTTTCATTGAACCCTAACTTGTTTGGGTACCCAGTTGCCCTTTAAAGAAGTATGATTCCACATATTGTTCTATATCAAATATAAACAGTTATAGTGGGCTAGGAATCCCAAGTCTTGGTTTAACCCATTGTTTTTGGAGTCAATAACAGAATCATTTTGGCTTCAAAGTTTTTCTATCTTGGTTGCTGCAAACTGTCCATTCAAGATCCAGACTTGGAGGTGTTCTATGGAGTGTAAACAGTTATTAATCTCATTATGGTTGGTGATGCCACTTGTGGGAGTTCATCCTCTTTGTAGTTTTTGACTGGTTTCCCCTATATATATAGTGTCTGTACATTGGTTGCATGGTTTGGTGCCTGGGGTGATATTTTTATAATCTGTGTGTAACTTTCTTCTTACTGGTTTTTGGTAAGGGTTTGGTGGTTGCCGAAAGGCAAGTATAGGGGGTCTGGGAAATTTTTTAAGGGTTTTATCTTGATAATCATAGGTTGTAGTTCTATATTATTGTACGTATTCCTTCCAATATTGGGTTTATGTTGTTATCAATATGTGGATGGTATACAATATGTACATAGTCTCAGTGTCGGCTTTTCTCTCATCCAGCATCCCCCCCCTCACTATTCCCCTACCTCCCCTGCTACCTCTCCTTTCCATTTGGTTGCCCACCCTAGTACGCTGTTATCTCTCTATTTTATTACCCCCTCTCATTCCTCAGTATATTCTGGACTTTTTTTTGGGGGGGGGGGGAGTTATTATCTTGTTATCTAATGTAATTAGCTTTTGCTTTCTGTTAACCTTGTTTCAATCAGTGCTGCTCCGACCTGAGGAAGAGGGTTGATCCCTCGAAAGTTTGTCTACTAAAATAAACGTTTAGTCCATTAATGTGTCACAGTACTCTACTTTTTACTACTTATTCATAAATGGCATGTTCTGTTTTTGAAATTGATGAGTGTGACTATGTTTGTACGTATTTATCTAATACAATATTAAGGTTGTAATAGGATTGATATGTACATTACTCTGTTACTGCCTTGTTAATGATTGGTATGGGGATCAGTTGGCTGTGAGCCCACACTTGTTTTGGCTCCCTCTAATATAGCAGTGGCGTGTTTAGGAGGGATTACTGGTGCCTGGAATCCCCCTTTCTGCCTACTCAGTGCAAGTCAGCAGGAATAGTAGTAGGGTACATAAAGGGCAGCAATGTGGATCCCAAACAGGTAGATTAATGAGGTGCTCCCCCTAAGGCGTGTGCCACATCAGGTAAGGTTCAATCAATATAAAGTATGCAGGGAGGCACACTCGGTAAAGTTCAAATCAAACTTGTATTATTAGGTGCTCGACATACAAGCCAAATACACACAACGTTTCGGGGGGTCAACCCCTGAGGAAGGGGGTTGGACCCCGAAACGTTGTGTGTATTTGGCTTGTATGTCGAGCACCTAATAAATACAAGTTTGATTTGAACTTTATCCGAGTGTGCCTCCCTGCATACATTAAAGGGAGTCAGGCAAAAATAATAATTTCCAAATATGCCCCTGAAGTTCCTTACCTGACCCTTGTTCCTCACCGCTCCTCCTCAGCTCTGCGCCTGACAACAGTTCCAGTTCCTGGTCATTAAAGGAGCAACATGACGTCACGCCCAATTGTCTGACAGCGCCAGAAAGTAGAGCGGATATCAGCGCAGAAGTCCTCTGCTCCTGTTTTTGCTCAAAACTGGAGCAGGGGGCCGCATTAATGCAGCTAGGGAGCTGGTCGGGTAAGTCCCTTCATGGGAATCTTTGAAACCTATAGATAATGTGAAAGTGGGGATTAGAGGTGTGATTAACATTTCTATGGTTACTTTATTTTAGGCTTGACTTGCCCTTTAAGATATCCTGGAGGCAGGGGTGCCCCTACCATATAGCAAACTGAAAAATTTGCTCAGGGCACACCCTGCGGAACACTTAAAAGGCAGCAGTTAAAAAAAAACTCCATCCTGCAGCAACACCAGTCCACCCATCAGTGTTAAGTCAGCCCTCCAGTCAGTGTTAGTCAGCCCACCATACTCATCTCCACAATATACGCCTATGTTCCCTGTTGAAGCCATACCCGCTCTCACGTCTGATAGGCGGCATTGAAAAGTTGTTTCAGGTGTCAAAAACTCTAGGAACACCCCTGCCTGGAGGTGTGTATAGCTGACTGTCAACATTACATTATATCAGGTATAGGCAACCAGTAGATCTCCAGATGTTTGGAAACTACAACTCCCAGAATTCCTAACTACAGAGTGCTTGTAGAGGAATGCTGAGAGTTGTAGATCTGGAGATCTACTGGTTGCTTATCCCTGCATTATATTATATATTATATATATACAATGGAGCGATCGTTTCATATATTCTTTATACAGATCAATCATTCAATCGGCCAATACATGCTCAGATGTTATTTGGCTGACGGGATACCTTATAGATTAGCGGATGATTTGCTGATAATTCTGCTGGATACGGACCCCCTATGGACACCTGCCTTTTGGGTGAGATTGTTTTATGCTTGCAATATGCCTTTCTTTGAACTGCCAATATAGGATCTATATACAAGTATTTCTCTTATCCCACCCGGACTTTTTGGAATTTTAGGAATTTTTAGGAATTTCTCCATATAACAGCAACTTCATCCTTAGGTTTCCAATTACCTCCCAGGTGCTTCTGCACTTATATATTTTAGAACATTTTAGCTGTGTGTTTTCGTTTTTATGTGTTTTTTGAAGGTTAAAGGGGAACTGTGGTTCAAAAATGACTTTAGGTAATGATAGGAATTGCTTCCCTGTGTGTAATTTATTTCCATTGTTTACTTTGCATAGTTTTGAAGATATTTACATTTTTGTGTGTGATATGGCAGCAGACATCACCAGGTCCCCTGCTTCCTGCTCTGAAACCATGTAGTCAATCTGTCCGTGGTCTCCTCCTCCCTTTGCAGCCCCCCAGGTCCCTCCACTCATGGACCCCATGGTCCCTCCAGTTACAGTTCCCCTTTAATAAAATATTTATGTGCACCATTGGACCGTATCAGTCTTAATTAATATTAGGGTGAGTTATAGCGGATATGTCCCCACCACACTTGCGTTTTGACACTCTGGGAGAAATGGTGGTTGAGTGCCACAGGATAGTAGACCTGTGTATAATTAGGGTTCTTTTCTGTCCCCTTACGTTTAGTTATTGGTCCCTCTACTGTAGTAAAGCGAAAAGGTAATGGAAATTTTCAGTCATGTCCCGATACGACAATATTCAGCAAATTTTGTCAGATTCACCGTTAGTGTCACAGCTCTGACTTTGTTCCCGACCGTCTGTCGATATCGAGCCGTTGGCCGAGACAAAGCACTGTCGCTCGTGGCGAAAGGTCTCTTATAGTCTGCAAGATCGGCAGTGATTTACCAAAATGTCCAAACGGCCATTTCTCCCATCCAGACGAACGGCAACTGTCACCACAAAAATCACCTCAAATTTTTCAGCCATAACGCTAATACATGGAATATCGGTCAGTTGGGCCAGTTCCCGTTACTACAGTAGAGGAAGCCAATAACATCTGAGCATGTATTGGCAGATCGAATGATAAATCTGTATAGAATATACGTAAAGATCGCTCCGGTGTGTACCCAGATTTAATGAATATACTTTATAACAAAAGTAAAAGTGGTATCTGTATTGGCTAACTTTCATAATAATTATGGCAAGTAGAGAATATATAATAATATTATTATATGATCAATAGATAATAGAATATATGGATGTTTTTAGTCATGAACCTACTACTGGGCTTGTTCAGTGACACCCCTTTCAGGAAACCCCCTTGAAAATCCTGCGCTTGCCCATAATAGTTTAGAACGACTGAAAGCGATGCAGATGACAGTAGTTCGTCATTGTGGTTTTCTGCCCCAACCCTTGCAGATATCTGTCTAACATATACTTACCTGAGTGGAGCAGGTAACTATCCCTCCTGGACTTTATACAGGCTGGGTATCTTAAGGCAGTCTACCCTAAACAGTTCCATAGAAAAACATTAAACCTCTAGACATATGGCTACCTGAATCCAGAGATATGTCCAGCCCTGTATATAACAGCAGCAACATAGTGATAGGAGGAGCTATACAATATGATATAGTGGATGGAGGTGCGATAAGAGAAGATATTTCATTGGAGAAGACCTAACGATCAGAGCTTCTGTGATCAGTTTCAGGGTAACCCTTTAAATTAAAATAATAACAAAAGTGGTATAAAGGATATACTTTTATGGCTAAGTAAGATAATCATAGCAAGCTTTGAGGACATTTAGTTCCTATAAAGTGGTATAAAGGTGATACCTTTATTGGCTAACTAAGATAATATAGTAAGCTTTGAGGACATTCTAGTTCCTATAAAGTGGTATAAAGGTATACCTTCATTGGTAACTAAGATAATCATAGTAAGCTTTCAGGACATCTAGTTCCTATAAGTGGTATAAAGGTGATACCTTTATTGGCTAAGTAAGATAATCATAGTAAGCTTTCAGAGACATTCTAATTCCTGTAAAGTGGTATAAAGGTGTACTTTATTGGCTAACTAAGATAATCATAGCAAGCTTTGAGGACATTCTAGTTCCATAAAGTGGTATAGGTGATACCTTTATTGGCTAACTAAGATAATCATAGAAGCTTTCAGGACATTCTAGTTCCTATAAAGTGGTATAAAGGTGATACCTTTATTGGCTAAGTAAGATAATCATAGAAGCTTTGAGGACATTCTAGTTACTATAAAGTTGATACTTATTGACTAACTAAGATCATCATAGTAAGCTTTCAGGACATTTTAGTTCCTATAAAGTGGTATAAAGGTGATACCTTTATTGGATAAGTAAGATAATCATAGCAAGCTTTGAGGACATTCTAGTTACTATAAAGTGGTATAAAGTTGATACCTTTATTGGCTAACTAAGATATCATAGTAAGCTTTCAGGACATTCTAGTTCCTATAAAGTGGTATAAAGGTGATACCTTTATTGGCTAACTAAGATAATCATGGTAAGTTTTCAGGACACTTTAGTTACTAAAAGTGGTATAAAGGTGATACCTTTATGGCTGACTAAGTAACCATAGCAAGCTTTCAGGACATTCTAGTTCCTATAAAGTGGTATAAAGGTGATACCTTTATTGGCTAACTAAGATAATCATAGCAAGTTTTTCAGGACATTCTATTCCTATAAAGTGGTATAAAGGTGATACCTTTATTGGCTAACTAAGATAATCATAGCAAGCTTTCAGGACATTCTAGTTCCTATAAAGTGGTATAAAGGTGATACCTTTATTGGCTAACTAAGATAATCATAGCAAGTTTTCAGAACATTCTAGTTCCTATAAAGTGGTATAAAGGTGATACCTTTATTGGCTAACTAAGATAATCATAGCAAGCTTTCAGAACATCCTAGTTCCTATAAAGTGGTATAAAGGTGATACCTTTATTGGCTAACTAAGATAATCATAGCAACTTTCAGAACATCCTAGTTCCTATAAAGTGGTATAAAGGTGATACCTTTATTGGCGACTAAGATAACCATAGCAAGCTTTCAGACATTCTAGTTCTATAAAGTGGTATAAAGGTGATACCTTTATTGGCTAACTAAGATAATCAGCAAGCTTTCAGGACATTCTAGTTCTGGTTTTTCAAGTTGATTAGAACTAGAATGTTCTAAAAGCTTGCTATGATATTTAGTTAGCCAATAAAGTATCACCTTTTAACCACTTTAGAGGAACTAGAATGTCCTGAAAGCTCTACTATGATGATTTTAGTTAGCCAATAAAGGTATCAACTTTATAGTAACTAGAAGTGTCCTCAAAGACTTGCTATGATTATCTATATTAGCCAATAAAGTATATCCTTTATACCACTTTTGTTGTATTTTTTTTTATTTCAAAAGGGTACCCTGTAAACATTTTAACTGACTAACACGGTACACCACCTTTTCCAGCTTGTGTGGTCCTAACAAAGTTTTGTATGAAAACTGCTCGTTTTACATTTGTAGAGAAACCCGGATACCACGTGATATAAACATGGTCTAACAAATTGTGCAAAAATAAAGCCTTAAATATCAAAAGTAGGCAAAGTCTTATTTTCAGTTATGGTAGAGTAAGGTCCCCAAACCATGAGCAGTCTACATTAGCAAGTCCTACAGTTATGTACACTGGGAAATTATTTTTTTTAATTGCCCCTTACTGGAAACTATAATTCTTTCCATTGCTTTGTCTTTATTTCTTTAGATCATCTTAATTTCAGCTGTCAATCAAATGCCTTAGTATCATAAACTCTTCTGAATGATAGTTTTGCTGTAGCTGGAATGGTGGCAGTTGGTATGTGAACTGCATGGTGGGAAATTCCCTTCACAATGCTGCCTCATAGGGATTACTGAGCATGCTTGCCCTCACAGAGAGTCAGAAATTCTGGCAGGGGGCTTGGGGACTGAGGGACTGAGCTTTAGCAAACAAGTCTGGATTGAAGTGATGCAGCAACACAAACACCATCAGAGTAAGTGCTGCTTACATGTATTCATTTATAGATTGAATTGAGGAAAAGACATTTTTTCGGTGTACAATTCCTTTAACCTTATTCAGCCTTTATTACACCCAATAGTGAGGGAACATCTCTTAGTACCACCTTTGGATTTATAAGTGGGCCCTGGGCAATATAAATAAAGTTTGAAATTTTCCTTAGTGTGCACCCTTATTCCACAATAGACGTAACGGATTTGTTTGGTCAGTCAAGGAGACAAGACAAATTCCTAGGCTATGAACATACACACAACCAACTACACAACCAAACTCAACCATACACAACAAACTCAAACCAACACAACAAAACTCAAACCATACACACCACACACAACCATACACAAAACTCAAACCATACACAACAAACTCAAACCATACACAACAAACAAACCAGACAATCCAACACAAACCATAACAACAAACTCAAACCATAAACAACAAACACAAACATACACATCCAACACAAACCATACTCAAAACTCTATCCATTTTCCACCAACTGCCTTGATAATCATTTATAATCCATCCCGACATTCTCCATCATTGACCGGTCCATCCTATCTGAGATGTGCAGCACTTTGGAATGTAGGTAATGGTTTTGCCAGTAAGATGAAAGCTCTAAAATTAGAATGAAGTGTAAAAATTGATTCTACAAATTGTAACGGGCCATAAAGATTCATCTCCGGAATCAATTTACTTGACGATCACACTGCTGTAAAAGGCTAAACATTTCATCCTACTTCTTCCTAAATTTTACACAATAATTAAAGGGTATCTCCACTGGTTTTGGTAAGTTTTCGGAATCCATTTCTATTGAAGAACGGAGGTAAAGGAGCTGTGCCTACCTTCCGTTCTTCAATAGAACCACAGGAGCCAGGAGAGAAGGTAAGAACTTACCCGTCGCTCGTCCCCCCGGCGCGTAGTCTGACAGGTCCCACAGACTTGTCTTCTTTGTGCTGTGGATTAGCGCATAGAAGACAAGGTCCGTCGGGACCTGTCAGCCAAGCGCCGGGGGGAGGGTTATGTACTGGATAGACCCCCAGTATGAATCAGTACAGGGACCATGACAATGTATTAAGCTGTATGGGGTCCATATAGTACTGTGGGATCATTAAACGGTCCCCAAAAGGAATATATGAACTCTTACTTTACGCCTTATCATGAAATGTATATTAAAGAAATTTAATTAGAATAATTAAAGCAATTTAAGCTCCATAATGTGCTATTGTTTATCACATCATCTGCTTCAGGACATTCAGGTCAAAAGCCTTTATTATTTTTTCTTTATTAGCTTTTATCATTATCCGGCTGGGAAGATCTCGCCTCGAGACACTTTATCTCACACTTAACCCGGAATCAGGAGCATTTGCCAAACTGGTAGCAAGAAGTCAACTATTGTTAAAACGGGCGCATTGATTGCTCGGGTAGATAGAAATTATTGTATTGGCGGAAGGCTCATTTTCATATCCCCGGCTTAAATAGCCCATTATTTGAACCTGATCACCGCAGTGATAAACGACTTAATAAAAAATAAACAAAAAAAAATGTTTTAGTTTGCTTTTATTTCTTCCTCAGATTTAATATCTTATCATAGAAAGGGTGGTCTGTCCTTCAGAGGAACTATGGGTAAGAAAAAGATCATAGGCTTTTAATACTTTAGTATTTATTTACTACTCACCAGGAAGCTGGAATGCCAGAAAACAGCCGATGGTTACAGAATCAGCTAGTATAGAATCCATTTGGCGTAAATTTATATCTAGCTACCCTTTAACCCTATTTTTTTTAGGCCACACCAGCGTGCTTAACACGAGATCCGATCGCGTGTTTAAAGAGCACATACTAATGCGGATTCTTTATTAATAAGAACATACAGGGAGATTCAATAAAAGTCTTATTGTTAAAATGGTGTAATTTTGCCCCAACCAATCATATATTTAACATTTGAAAGCTAACATCTGATTGGTTGGGGCAAAATTAGAACAATTTTAAGGATAAGAACTTTTATTGAATAACCATGATTGTAAGCTATAAAGTTCTTATTGTAAAATGGTGCTAATTTGCACCAAACACTCAGATACTATTTAACAATTTGAAAGCTAACATTCTATTGGTTGGGGCAAAATTTGCACCATTTTTAACCTAAGAACTTTTATTGAATAACCCTATTTTTTTTCATTAAAAAAAATCCTTGTTGGTTGTATTTAGCGCGTTTCGAATTTTCCACGTTTATTCATTTATGTGGGGGTAAATTTTGATTAAATTTCTAGCTGGGGTGAAATCCTCCGTGATTTATTTTTTTAATGCTCTATGGACTATTCAACCTATATATAACATAATTCCAGCAAAACCCGAGAGGAAAATTAACCTTTGTACATTGGGAGGCGCTATCTGCTTTACAATACCTCGAGAGCCTTCTAGCCAAAGAGTTTATTGAATTAGCTTATAGATTCCACCACACCTTTAGCCTGCAATCATCTAATTACTCTGTATCTCCATGCACCATCTAAACCTATCGGGCCTCAAATTTCTGTAATGGACAAACTCCTTACCTTCAACAGATGATCATGAATTATTGATCTTACAACAGCACAATTAAGGGACCAGTCACCGGAATAACAGCTAGTTAAGATCTACAGGATGAAACACAGGGCTGTCAAACGGGCCATAATTAAATTAAAAAAAAAAAAAAAAACCCAGAAAATAAAGGGTAAAGACTTGGCGCTTAGACAGTCTCCCCTGATCTATGGTTAATCAGTGTTAGTGCATCGTCTGCTCGCGCTGGCCACTTTTATACTAATGACCAATTTATATTTTGTCAGGAATTTAGTTTGAATAATGGCTGTATGTAAAATATAGATGCCCCAAACACAATAGTTCAATTAAAATAAACAATTCCAAACCTTTTTATTAAAACCCATTCCAAAGCCAATAACATAACAGGGTGAGGCGGCGGAAAGGAGTTTTTGCGTTATGGTAGCAGACCGTGTTGCTTGTTAAGTTAGGGGAAAAAAGGAACAGATAACGGAACATTAGATCAGGACTAGAACATCATAGCGTAAATCTGGTGTGATAACGCTCGTGAATGCGTACGGGTCCCCAGTATGCGAGAGAGAGGTGCACAAAAATGCGGGATCGCACGTGGAGCGCCAGAATAGCGCACTAGTGTGGCCACATGTTCGCTTTTAAGCGCAACCGGATCGCGCTAAAAGCGCATCGTTGTGGCCTAGCCCAACTGATTGGAGACATGTTGACTTTAAATGTGGTAATAAAGCAATAGCCACAATAAGAATTCTGCTTCATAAGTTTAAACTGCGGCTGACAGATCTCAGCCAAGTGCTGATTGGCTTATTGATTTTAAATAGGAATGAAACGACTTTCACCCTTAAATGTGGCAAAGTGACAATACACGGCCTCGGTCAATGCAGCAACAAAATTATGAAAAACGTGAAAAATCAGATGAAATAGGGTGTAGATCTAGGGTTGCCATCTTTGCGTTTAACGCACACTACAACGCGTGAAATGCGATACGATTGCACAGTATTGTGGGGAAAATATGGTGACCACATGCGCTCCGAAAACACGTATCGCAGGGCATAGAATGTGCCCACCCACATCATACACTATCATGCAATTCACGCACTAATGGATCGCAATACGCGATAGTAGGATCTGAAAAACACGCTGGTGTTACCTAGAACTAGAACCTAAACACGTATGACATAAGGCTGGTTAGTAATTCAGGCTAAGCCTCACTAGCGCGTGTCTCACGATGCTTACGATATTACGATATAGTTTGCAATCTGATTGGATGGGAGAAATACAGAGCAGTGCATGTCAATGTGCATGGCCAAATTGTATACCTCAACCAGGATGAATAAAAAATGGAACAAGTGAAATCTAAAGGTGGCCATACATATATCCGATTTTACCCAGACCGAGGCTCCCGCGACATTAGACCCATCCTGCCGGAACCACCTTTCCGTACTTCTATGCGACCGACATGTGATCACAAAATGAATGGGATTTGCGATCGCATGTCGGTGGCATAGAAGAACGGTCTAATGTCTTGGGAGGCTGGGTCGGGTAAGTAAAATCGGATATATTTATGGCCACCTTACATGTTGGTCTGGATCGGACGAATGGGCGATTGGACATGTTGGTAAATCACGGTTGAATGTGCAGTTCTCTATAGGACCACCGATCGGTCACATGAAATGTCACTATTGCTGCAACCAACAGTCATTTGTCCTGACTGAGTGCTTGTTTTAGCGAACACTTGGTCGGGACAACATATCCCTTTGTGTGTACCCAGCCTTAAAGGGTATCTCCACTGGTTTTGGTAAGTTTTCGGAATCCATTTCTATTGAAGAACGGGAGGTAAAGGAGCGTGCCTTACCTTCCGTTCTTCAATAGAACACACAGGAGCCAGGAGAGAAGGTAAGAACTTACCCGCTCGCTCGCTCCCCCGGTGCTTGGTCTGACAGGTCCCGACGGACCTTGTCTTCTATGCGCATAGAAGACAAGGTCTGTCGGGACCTGTCAGACTACGCGCCGGGGGGAGCGAGCGACGCGGGTAAGTTCTTACCTTCTCTCCTGGCCTCGTGGTGTTCTATTGAAGAACGGAAGGTAAGGCACAGCTCCTTTACCTCCCGTTCTTCAAAAATAGAAATGGATTCCGAAAACTTACCAAAACCAGTGGAGATACCTTTAAATTATTGTGTAAATTTAGGAAGAAGTAGGATGAAATGTTTAGCCTTTTACAGCAGTGTGATCGTCAAGAAATTGTTCCGGAGATGAATCTTTATGGCCCGTTACAATTTGTAGAATCAATTTTTACACTTATTCTAATTTTAGAGCTTTCATCTTACATGGCAAAACATTACACTACATTCCAAAGTGCTGGACAATCTCAGATAGGATGGACGGTCAATGATGGAGAATGTCGGGATGGATTATAAAGATTATCAAGGCAGTGGGTGGAAAATGGATAGAGTTTTGAGTATGGTTTGTGTTGGTGTGATGGTTTGTGTTTGTTGTGTTAGGTTTGAGTTTGTGTTATGGTTTGTGTTGGATGTGTCTGGTTGTTTGTTGTGTATGGTTTGAGTGTTGTGTATGGTTTGAGTTTTGTGTATGGTTTGTTTGGAGTGTATGGTTTGGAGTTGTTGTGTGATGGTTTGAGTTTTTTGTGTATGGTTTGAGTTTGTTGTGTATGGTTCATCAGCCTAGGATTGTCTTGTTCCTTGACTGACCAAACAAATCCGTTACGTCTATTGTGGAATAAGGGTGCACACTAATGGAAAATTTCAAACTTTTTTATTGCCCAGGGCCCACTTATAAATCCAAAGGGTACTAAGAGATGTCCTCACTATTGGGTGTATAAAGGGCTGAATAAGGTTAAAGGAATTGTACACCGAAAAAATGTCTTTTCTCAATCATCTATAAATGAAACATGAAGCAGCACTTACTCTGATGTGTTTGTGGTTGCTGCATCACTTCAATCCAGTACTTGTTTGGCTAAAGCTACACCTCAGTCCCCAAGCCCCTGCCAGAAATTCTGACTCTCGTGAGGGCAAGCATGCTCAGGAATCCCTATGAGGCAGCATTGTGAGAGGGATTTCACACATGCAGTTCACTACCAACTGCCACCATTCCAGCTACAGCAAAACTTACATTACAGAGAGTTTATGATACTAAGGCATTTGATGACAGCTGAAATATAAGTGATCAAAGAAATAAAGACAAAGCAATGGAAAGAATTATAGTTTCCAGTAAGGGGCAATTAAAAAAAACTAATTTCCCAGTGTACATAGGACTGTAGGACTTGCTATTGTAGAGCTCATGGTTTGGGGACCTTACTCTACCATAACTGAAAATAAGACTTTGCCTACTTTTGATATTTAAGGCTTTATTTTTGCACAATTGTGTAGACCATGTTATATACGTGGTATCGGGTTTCTCTACAAATGTAAAACGAGCAGTTTTCATACAAAACTTTGTTAGGACCACACAAGTGGAAAAGTGGTGTACGTGTTAGTCAGTTAAAATGTTTACAGGGTAACCCTTGAAAAAAAAAAAAATAACAAAAGTGATAAAGGATATACTTTTTTGGCTAAGTAAGATAATCATAGCAGCTTTGAGGACATTTAGTTACTATAAGTGTATAAAGGTGATACTTATTGGCTAATAAGATATCATAGCAAGCTTTAGAACATCTAGTCCTATAAAGTGTTAAAGGTGATACTTATGGCTAACTAAGATAATCTAGCAAGTTTAGGACATTCTAGTTCCTATAAAGGTATAAGTGATACCTTATTGGCTAACTAAGATCATCATAGTAAGCTTTCAGGACATTCTAGTTCCTATAAAGTGGTATAAAGGTGATACCTTTATTGGCTAACTAAATAATCATAGCAAGCTTTAGAACATTCTAGTTCTAATCACTGAAAAACTAGAACTAGAATGTCTGAAAGCTTGCTATGATTATCTTAGTTAGCCAATAAGGTATCACTTAACCACTTATAGGAACTAGAATGTCGAAACTTGCTATGATTATCTTAGTTAGCCAATAAAGGTATCACCTTTATACCACTTTTGGAACTAGGAATGTCTGAAAGCTTGCTATGATTATCTTAGTTAGCCAATAAAGGTATCACCTTTATACCACTTTATGAACTAGGATGTTCTGAAAGCTTGCTATGATTATCTTAGTTAGCCAATAAAGGTATCACCTTTATACCACTTTATAGGAATGGATGTTCTGAAAGCTTGCTATGATATCTTAGTTAGCCATAAGGTATCACCTTTATACCACTTTATAGGAACTAGGATGTTCTGAAAGCTTGCTATGGTTATCTTAGTAGCCAATAAAGGTATCACCTTTATACCACTTTATAGGACTAGAATGTCCTGAAACTGCATGATTATCTTAGTTAGCCAATAAAGGTATCACCTTTATACCACTTTATAGGAACTAGAATGTCCTGAAAGCTTGCTATGATTATCGTGTAGCCAATAAAGGTATCACCTTTATACCACTTTATAGGAAACTAGAAGTCCTGAAAACTTGCTATGATATCTTAGTTAGCCAATAAAGGTATCACCTTTATACCACTTTATAGGAACTAGAATGTCCTGAAAGCTGCTATGGTATTAGTCAGCCTAAAGGTATCACCTTTATACCACTTTATAGTAACATAATGTCCTGAAAACTTACCATGATTATTAGTTAGCCAATAAAGGTATCACCTTTATCACTTTATAGGAACTAGAATGTCCTGAAGCTTACTATGTGATCTTAGTTAGCCAATAAAGGTATCAACTTTATACCACTTTTAGTAACTAGAATGTCCTCAAAGCTTGCTATGATTATCTTACTTATCCAATAAAGGTATCACCTTTATAACATTTATAGGAACTAGAATGTCCTGAAAGCTTACTATGATGATCTTAGTTAGTCAATAAGGTATCAACTTTATAGTAACTAGAATGTCCTCAAAGCTTGCTATGATTATCTTACTTAGCCAATAAAGGTATCACCTTTATACCACTTTATAGGAACTAGAATGTCCTGAAAGATCTATGATTATCTTAGTTAGCCAATAAAGTATCACCTTTATACCACTTTATGGAAATAGAAGCCTCAAAGCTTGCTATGATTATCTTAGTTAGCCAATAAGGTATCACCTTTATACCACTTACAGGAATTAGAATGTCCTGAAAGCTTACTATGATTATCTTACTTAGCCAATAAAGGTATCACCTTTATACCACTTATAGGAACTAGAATGTCCTGAAAGCTTACTATGATTATCTTAGTTAGCCAATAAAGGTATCACCTTATACCACTTTATAGGAACTAGAATGTCCTCAAAGTTGCTATGATTATCTTAGTTAGCCAATAAAGGTATCACCTTTATACCACTTTATAGGAACTAGAATGTCTCAAGTTGCTATGATTATCTAATTAGCAAAAAAAGTATATCCTTTATACCACTTTTGTTATATTTTATTAAAAGGGTTACCCTGTAAACATGATCACAGAAGCTTGATCGTTAGGTCTTCTCCAATGAAATATCTTCTCTATCGCACCCTCCACCTATATCCATTGTATAGCTCCTCCTATCACTATGTTCTGCTGTTATATACAGGGCTGGACATATCTCTGGATTCAGGTAGCCAAATGTTAGAGGGTTTAAATGTTTTTTCTATGGAACTGTTTAGGGTAGACTGCCTTAAGATACCCAGCCTGATATAAAGTCCAGGAGGGATAGTTACTGCTCCACTACAGGTAAGTATATGTTAGACAGATATCTGCAAGGTGTGGGGGCAGAAAACCACAATGACGAACTACTGTCATCTCGATCGCTTTCAGTCGTTCAAACTATTATGGGGCAAGCGCAGGATTTCAAGGGGGTTTCCTGAAAGGGGTGTCACTGAACAAGCCCAGTAGTAGGTTCATGACTAAAAACATCATATATTCTATTATCTATTGATCATATAATAATTTATATATATTCTCTACTTGCCATAATTATTATGAAAGTTAGCCAATACAGATACCACTTTCTTTGTTATAAAGTTATTCATTAAATCTCGGGTACACACCGGAGCGATCTTTACGTATATTCTTTATACAGATTTATCATTTGATTGCCAATACATGCTCAGATGTTATTGGCTTCCTCTACTGTAGTAACGGGAACGGCCAACTGACCGATATTTCCATGTATTAGCTGTTATGCTGAAAAATTGAGGTGATTTTTGTGGTGACAGATGCCGTTCGTCTGGATGGGAGAAATGGCCGTTTGGCATTTTGGTAAATCACTGCCGATCTTGCAGACTATAAGAGACCTTTCGCACGAGAGACAGTGCTTTGTCTCGGCCAACTGCTCGATATCGACAGACGGTCGGGAACAAAGTCAGAGCTGTGACACTAACGGTGAATCTGACAAAATTTGCTGAATATTGTCGTTATCGGGACATGACTGAAAATTTCCATTACCTTTCGCTTTACTACAGTAGAGGGAGCAATAACTAAACGTAAGGGGACAGAAAAGAACCCTAATTATACACAGGTCTACTATCCTGTGGCACTCAACACCATTTCTCCCAGAGTAAGTCAAAACGCAAGTGGGGTGGGGACATATCCTATAAATCACCCTAATATTAATTAAGACTGATACGGTCCAATGGTGCACAAAATATTTTATTAAAGGGGAACTGTAACTGGAGGGACCATGGGGTCCATGAGTGGGGGACCTGGGGGGCGCAAAGGGAGGAGGAGACACAGGACAGATTGACTGACATGGTTTCAGAGCAGGAAGCAGGGGACCTGGTGATGCTGCTGCCATATCACACACAAAAATGTAAATATCTTCAAAAATGCAAAGTAAACAATGGAAATAAATTACAAACACTCAGGGAAGCAATTCCTATCATTTACCTAAAGTCATTTTTGAACCACAGTTCCCCTTTAACCTTCAAAAACACATAAAAAACGAAACACACAGCTAAAATGTTCATAAATATATATAGTGGCAGAAGCACTGGGAGGTAATTGGAAACCTAAGGATGAAAGTTGCTGGTATATGGAGAAATTCCTAAAAATTCCTAAATTCCAAAAGTCTGGGTGGGATAAGAGAATACTTGTATATAAGATCCTATATTGGAGTTCAAAGAAAAGGCATATTGCAAGCAATAAAACAATCTCACCCAAAAGGCAGGTGTCCATAGGGGGTCCGTATCCAGCAGAATTATCAGCAAATCATCCGCTTAATCTATAAGGTATCCGGTCAGCCAATAACATCTGAGCATGTATTGGCCGATTGAATGATTGATCTGTAAAAGAATATATGAAACGATCGCTCCAGTAATAATATATATAATATAATGCAGGGATAAGCAACCAGTAGATCTCCAGATCTACAACTCTCAGCATTCCTCTACAAGCACTCTGTAGTTAGGGAATTCTGGGAGTTGTAGTTTCCAAACATCTGGAGATCTACTGGTTGCCTATACCTGATATAATGTAATGTTGACAGTCAGCTATACAACTACCTCCAGGCAGGGGTGTTCTAGAGTTTTTGACACACTGAAACAACTTTTCAATGCCGCCTATCAGACGTGAAGCGGGTATGGCTTCAACAGGGAACATAGGCGTATATTGTGGAGATGAGTATGGTGGGCTGACTAACATGACTGGAGGGCCGACTTAACACTGATTGGTGGATGGTGCTTGCAGGATGGAGTTTTTTTTTAACTGTGCCTTTTAAGTGTTCCGCAGGGGTGTGCCCTGAGCAAATGTTTCAGTTTGCTATATGGTAGGGGCACCCCTGCCTCAGGATATTTAAAGGGCAAGTCAAGCCTAAAATAAAGTAACCATAGAAATGTTAATCACAACTCTAATCCCCACTTTCACATTATCTATAGGTTTAAAAGATTCCCATGAAGGGACTTACCCGACCAGCTCCCTAGCTGCATTAATGCGGCCCCCTGCTCCAGTTTTGAGCAAAAACAGGAGCAGAGGACTTCTGCGCTGATATCCGCTCTACTTTCTGGCGGCTGTCAGACAATTGGGCGTGACGTCATGTTGCTCCTTTACGACCAGGAACTGGAACTGTTGTCAGGCGCAGAGCTGAGAGGAGCGGTGAGGAACAAGGGTCAGGTAAGGAACTCAGGGGCATATTGGAAATTATTATTTTGATGCCCTTTAATGTATGCAGGGAGGCACACTCGGATAAAGTCAAATCAAACTTGTATTTATTAGGTGCTCGACATACAAGCCAAATACACACAACGTTTCGGGGGGTCCAACCCCCTTCCTCAGGGGTTGGACCCCCCGAAACGTTGTGTGTATTTGGCTTGTATGTCGAGACCTAATAATACAAGTTTGATTGAACTTTATCCGAGTGTGCCTCCCTGCATACTTTATATTGATTTGAACTTACCTGATGTGGCACAGGCCTTAGGGGGAGCACCTATAATCTACCTGTTTGGGATCCACAATTTGCTGCCTTTAATGTACCCTACTACTATCCTGCTGACTTGCACTGAGTAGGCAGAAAGGGGGATTCCAGGCACCAGTAATCCCTCCTAAACACGCCACTGCTATATTAGAGGGAGCCAAAACAAGTGTGGGCTCACAGCCAACTGATCCCCATACCAATCATTAACAATGGTAGTAACAGAGTAATGTACATATCAATCCTATTACAACCTTAATATTGTATTAGATAAATACGTACAAACATAGTCACACTCATCAATTTCAAAAACAGAACATGCCATTTATGAATAAGTAGTAAAAAGTAGAGTACTGTGACACATTAATGGACTAACAGTTTATTTTAGTAGACAAACTTTCGAGGGATCAACCCTCTTCCTCAGGTCGGAGCAGCAATGATTGAAACAAGGTTAACAGAAAGCAAAAAGCTAATTAAATTAGATAACAAGATAATAACTCCCCCCCCCCCCAAAAAAAGTCCAGAATATACTGAGGAATGAGAGGGGGTAATAAATAGAGAGATAACAGGTACTAGGGTGGGCAACCAAATGGGAAAGGAGAGAGGTAGCAGGGAGGTAGGGGAATATGTGAGGGGGGGGATGCTGGATGAGAGAAAAGCCGACACTGAGACTATGTACATATTGTATACCATCCACATATTGATAACAACATATAACCCAATATTGGAAGGAATACGTACAATAATGATAGAACTACAACCTATGATTAATCAAGATAAAACCCTTAAAAAAATTTCCCAGAACCCCCATACTTGCCTTCGGCAACCACCAAACCCTTACCAAAAACCAGTAAGAAGAAAGTTACACACAGATTATAAAATATCACCCCAGGCACCAAACCATGCAACCAATGTACAGACACTATATATATAGGGGAAACCAGTCAAAAACTACAGAAGAGGATGAACTCCCACAAGTGGCATCACCAACCATAATGAGATTAATAACTGTTTACACTCCATAGAACACCTCCAGTCTGGATCTTGAATGGACAGTTAGCAGCAACCAAGAAGAAAAACATTTGAAGCCAAAATGTCTGTTATTTGACTCCAAAAACAATGGGTTAAACCAAGACTGGGATTCCTAGCCCACTATAACTGTTGATATATTTGTATATAGAACAATGTGGAATGCATACTTCTTAAAGGGCAATGGTGTACCCAAACAAGTTAGGGTTCAATGAAAGCTTGCAGACTTGTAACTTTGAATTACATATCTGGTTGCAACCTGTGAGAAATATAGCGAGGTAAATGTTGAAACGTCCTGCTGCCAGAGCTGTGTAGTAACATCACCTGACTTCTGCTCCTCCATTTTTGAGCATGCTCACAAACGCAATTGGTCACATGGCTACAATATGGTGAAAGCAGGAAGTTATGTTGATAAACCTTTCAGAAATAAACTTCTAACAAGGTTACTAGAGATTTCATTTAAAGGACAGAGGTTACAATAAGGGTTAAATAGAGTTAAAGGCCATAGTTGTCCTTTAACTAACATATCATCCAAATGTAATTTTGTGATTTGCACAATTCTAGACATTGTAAAGGATTTTGTGCATTATTAAAGGTAAGTCTTGCCTCTCCCTCTAAAGTAAAATAAGTTATTCGCAGCGCCGTCTCAACAGACAGAGCATTCTGGAGTTGTAGTTTATAAACACCGGAGGACTCATCAATATCAAATTAGGAAAAATGTAAAAATACAGAATTTTTTTTGCATTCACCATTACTTGGCATACAGCGGTGCTGATGATAGCAACGGAGAACTGTTTAAATGCCAGAGTTTATTATATCAATTACTATTATTAATTATTTAATATTATTATGATGATTATATATCATTATTTATAAGATAACTAAAAATTCAGATATATAATAATAATCATTATATTACTATTTGTATTATTAATTATGTTAATATATTATTAATTATTATTATAATTCATTATCATAATTATTATTAGTAGTGATTTGGCTAGACTCCGCACACCTTAAAATTTATCTTACCGGGTGCAGGTGGTCTGAAGCGATCCTTCGCTTAGTCATATAAAATAAATGTTCAGTGCACCTTTGTCAAGGAACGTTGGAAAATAAAGATTGGAAATCTGATTAAGACTGGTGTGCGATGGTTACCCAACATTATTATTATTATTATATTATATTTTTATTACTATATATAATTTTATTACTATGTAATATTAATTATGATTATTAATGATTGTTTATATATTATTATTAATATATATACTATTATGGTAGTATTTATTATATATTAGATATTGTATATATTTAAGTATTATTATAATTATTATATTATTAATATAATAATAGTATAATAATATTATTAGTATTATTTATTATTATTGATATTATTTATTATAATAATAATAATTATTATTTCTTATTATGATATTATATTATATGATATTACCATTCCCAATACCAGGGGAAGATTTGTCTAGAGGAATGCTGGGTATTGCAGTATGGCAGCTCCAACAGTAAATCATTATAACATTACACCTAGTCTTGTCTATTCTGCATGGTTTGGGGGAAGTTGTTTTCCCTGTAAAATTGCTTGTATACCCAACAAATAGAGTAAATAAAAACTCCTGCATGCTCTCGCTCCCCATGACCCTACTCACTGCCTTAGACACCAGTGGTTTCCACTTCCCCTCTGTCAGTCTTAGCCCCCCCAGCGAGGCTGCCTCATGGCTGACACCTTCATCCTCAATCATCTGGTGAAAAGCGCGGGGTGCCGGTAGCAGCTCATCGTCCTGTCCGTTGTTAGGGGCGGGACTTCCGTTGTCAGGGGAAAATGTCCACAGCGTCTTGTTGTTGTTGTGTCGTCGTCGCTTTGGGCTCCGGTATGAGATGTCAGGTAAGGGGAATTCCTGTGGGAACCTGGTGGGGGTGGTGCTGAGTTTTATGTGGGTGTCACTTGGGGGTTTTAAACAGGGTTTGGAAACGAAACACTCACAAGTACTAGTCTTTGTGATCAGGTACAGCAAGGGGTGCTGGGAAGTTTAGTTTTGCAGTAATTACAGTTCCTGCTTCCTCATTGGACACAGACCTTCCTTCCTGGTCACATGGTAGTGGGAGACCAGATAGGAAAACTATAAAATATGTCCCATATCAGCACTATCATGGTCCCCATACATCCCCATGCACTATAGGTCCCATACTCCCCATGCACTATGGTCCCCATACATCCCATCACTATCATGGTCCCAACATCCCATGCACTATCATGGTCCCCATACATCCCTGCACTATCATGGTCCCATACATCCCATCACACTGGTCCCATACATCCCAACACTATCATGGTCCCCATACATCCCCCATACCCTATCATGGTCCCCATACATCCCCATACCTACATGGTCCCCATACATCCCATACGCTATCATGGTCCCATACATCCCCATACGCATCATGGTCCCATACATCCCCATGCCATCATGGTCCCCATAATCCCCATACGTATCATGGTCCCCATATATCCCCATACACTATCATGGTTCCCATACATCCCCATACACTATCATGGTCCCATACATCCCCATACATTATCATGGTCATACATCCCCATACACTATCATGGTCCCCATAATCCCCATACCCTACAGGTCCATACATCCCATACACTATCATGGTCCCCATACATCCCCATACACTATCATGGTCCATACATCCCCATACACTATCATGGTCCCATACATCCCCATCCATTATCATGGTCCATACATCCCATACACTATCATGGTCCCCATACAATCCCCATACACTATCAGGTCCCATACATCCCCACACTATCATGGTCCCATACATCCCCATATACTATCATGGTCCCCATTAAATCCCCATACATTATCATGTCCTGTACTGATCCATACTGGGGGTCTATCTAGTACATAATGAGGGTCCGTGACTATATTATGATCCCACATTATTATTGGACCCATACATCTCCATGTATTATCATGGTCCCTGTACTGATCCATAATGGGGGTCTATCCAGTACAAATGAGGGTCCGTGACTATATTAATGATCCCACATTACTATATAGACCCCATACAGCTCCATACATTATCACGATCCCTGTACTGATCCATACTGGGGGTCTATAGTACATAATGAGGGTCCATGATATATTAATGATCCACATTACTATATGGACCCCATACAGCTCCAACATATCCTGGTCTCTATACTGATCATACGGGGGTCTATCTAGTACATAATGAGGGGTCATCAACTATATGATGATCCCACATTACTATATGGACCCCATACAGCTCCATACATTAGCATGGTCCCTGTACTGATCCATACTTGGGGTCTATCCTGTACATAATGAGAGACCATGACTATATTAATGATCCCAATACTACTATATGGACCCCATACAGCTCCATACATTATCATGGTCCCTGTAATGATTCAACTGGGGGTCACCAGTACATAATGAGGGACCATGACTATTA